>BQNB010024944.1:0-57205 GCA_026074375.1 Tanacetum coccineum
TCACATAAAGAACAAAAGGTACCATTTCCACCCCTTTTCCCCCTCAGTTAATAGCACAAAACAGTTTTATTTCAGTTTCTCTTTCGTGTCATTTGAGCATGAGTCCAGCAATCTCTTTTGATCCTTTAACCCAAACAGTATGAGCTGCAAGGATTTCAGGAGCAACTTGCTGACTTGCAGGTGCTATAGGAGCAGGAGGAAGTTGCTGCTCTAGGTAATTCAACTTATCCTCAATTGATAGTACAATCCTTAGTTGTCAATACCAATCAATAAAGTTGGGTCCAGTCAGTTTTTGTTTCTCAAAGAAGCCTCTGAAGACTGAATTGTTAGCTGACGAGGTTGTCATCTACAATTAGAAAAAGTTCAAATATTAGTATTGTTGATAATTTAAATTCTTAAGAGAATTAACTATCCAATTAGTTACTAATAAGACTAAGATCCAACTTGACCTCCCACTTATTACAGAAGGTCTGACCAACGTGTAAACAAGTAGGGCAAGAGGTAAGCGACGATCGTTAATTGCATGGAATGCAACTCTTAGATTTATGAGACTAATGACATTAGTAACTCTTATAGTAATGTCAAAAGCATATTTGGTCCTCATCTTATGCCTCGGGTCCGTGGTCTGACCAGGTAACTCAATTTAAGTCCACCAAAACAGAACGTGCGAAAATTGATATAGGTCTGACCTATGAAAAAAATTTGCCATGGGTTTGGCAAGGCCCTTAGGTCTGACCAGAGAAGTCAAGCCAAAGGCACGTGTTCTAGGTTTGGCTGGCATAGACTTAAAACTTCATATAAGGGTATACACATAAATGTGACAAAGTTGTGTACAAGAAGCATGCAAAACATCTTGTAGCACAAAGTTAAGAAAACATTTTGTTAACCTTTTGGTATAGCAATCATTTTGTCAAATGTTCACGGTAGCTCCATTTAGGACGCACAAAGAAGCGGAGAAACAGGTCAGCGCGAAGCGTATTAAAAACCTGACTTCATTTGGGGAATCTTACTTCAACCCGCCTTAAACTTCTCTTTTAGTTTGTCCATAATGGGTGAGCCATACTTCCAATTGACTAATGATGCTATGTATGTTAAGAAACCCCTTTTGTTAACATTTAGTTTTATTGATGCCAATATGGTGGGATTACAAATTGATCAACCCTATATTGTACTCCTACTTAGTCCGAAGACAAGTAATTCCAATAATTCCCTCATATGCCGAAGCATGTAGTGGGGCGGGAGAAAATTAAAGATCAATTCAACCCCATATCGCGCATGTAAAACTAAAGCTTCACAAGAAATCAAATTTCATAGTTTTTATGTCCATATTAATTTGTCCAAAAACCCCGGTTTCACAAATAACACATAATTGGTCACAAGGAATAAAATTATGTGTGTAATATTAGACATGTTCAATCCAAATTACTCTATAAGTATTAGTCCGGTTTTAAGAGTTTCATAAAATCTATATTTTGCAAATATTGACTAGACACAAGGCATATCACATATAAGCAATTAAAACAGACTAATAATGGATTGAAAATTGAGGAACAACTCTTAAAATGAAAGCAGTAAATCACATAATGCCTCGAGTTCTCAAAAGAGTCTTCCCCAATTGGAGAACCATAAGACTCTCACTAGGTTTTCTGCTAAAGTGCCTAGATCGCCACATACATCATATAACATGATTGCGTGAGTCTTACAGCCGAGATAAAACAAGAATAGATTAACATAGCAACTTAATTAACAATTTAATTTTTAATCTATACTTCTTTTTATCATTTTATGTTTGTGTTCATTCTAGGTTGGTTATTTAGTTATGGCAAGGATTGCATGTCGTTGCCATAATTTACAATAGAAACAATAAATAAACCAATTACATGCAGCCCTAGCGTGTTAACATCGTATGCAATTCATAAATACTAAACTAATTGACTCGTGATGCCACTGTTGGAATTTAACAATCAAGTTAACCATTAACTCATACGAGTGCGCAGCGGATAGATCAAGTCTAGTACAAATAATCAACATACATATAAAACACATTTAAGGGACATGTAAATTAAATAGGAACATACCCTCGTAGTCACCAGCAAATCAAAGAAACCAAGTGTATGAAACTAGTGACTAAGTGGTCACCTCTACGAGTGCTCACACAAACACGTAAACAAGCACGCCCGGATGCTAGTCCTATACTTCACGTCACAAACAACACTTGTAAACCAAATCAACTGAAAAACAATCACTAAAACCACTCTTGTTTCTGGACCGAAAATCAGAGAAGAAAGTCTAGGGTTTAACCGAATTCGGTGGTCACCGAATAAGAGCAGAACCAACCGAAAACCCAAAAGCAAAAACCCTAGATCGAATGAATCTGTTCCCTCACCTTGGGAACGAGTAAACCGAGTAACAACACCTTCTGGAAACAGCTTGGGGTCAGACCACAACTTGATTAATCTTAAATGGATTAACCGAAAATAAGCAAGAGTTGAAAAGAAAAACCGAAAACCAATCAAAGGTTTTATTAAGGTTCGGTTGTTAATGGAGAGGAAAAGAATTAAGTTGCTGTGTTTCTTTCTGAGATGATCTCACGTTATCAAATAACCAGGGAACAAGGGGTATTTATACATCTCAAAAACAAAACATGATAAGTATGGTAACTTAATCTTCCACCCTTATCACAACTCTAATTTCCTTCTTATCCCATTAACTCTTACTTATCACCTAGGTGCATTGAACCAAGACGTCTCCTAGAACCTTCCATATAGGCCGGCTCCATAAAGACACCACAATGTCTTGTCTTAATCTGATCATTGTCCAGACGGTTTTCATATAGTAAGCTGTAAGTGAAGGATCTTAACGTACTCTAAATGTTTTTCGTGTGGCCCCAATAGGCTCACACACTCCTAGTAGTGATCGAGCTAGTCAAATACATATAATCCAACTGCTCCCACTTGGGAGTTGGACGTAAGCAGACAGCCCATTAACTAACGACGGAAAACGTCTTAGCAAACTCACTTTCGTTTTAAAACTAGAACTTTAGAAGTGTCTGAGATCAAGTTTCATAAGCATTCTCAAGTAGCATGGTTATTTTTATATCTTGGCTATAATCATCCCTTTGTTCTAATACGTTAAACATGGATATGGATCCTGACTCATTCCATATAGTTGAAACATTTTGATTCTCGTTTATAGAATTCAATACAGAATACCAATGTAATACAAGTATCATCTGGCATTACCCTTTGTTTCGCCAAACAAATTATTCTGATTAATTCTGGAGAGGCGCCAGGTATTATCTGCATATATCAAGTGGAGAACAAATTCTTTTTTCTTCTTTGTTGATACAAGTGTTGTGAATCGCTACTTCACATCACTTCCAATAATAGTCTTTCATAACGACCTTCTCTCAGGACAGCGTTTTGACATAGAATTAAAATGTGATATCCATCATACCTATAACTTGGTTTGTTTTCTCAAGTCCTATGGAGATCTTAACTAACCTTTTTCAAATATTTACTTATGAAAACGGATCCATAAAGTAAAACTTTCGAAGGTGGGGCGTGTCAAATATGCATCCCTTGTGACTTAAAATATGAGTTTGGTTGGGATCTTCTATATTCACAAGAATATAAACCAATTACTCACATTTGCCTTATGTATCATTACTCCCGTATTGTTCACGACAATGGAATTATTTAGAATGATAAAATCAGTTCAAGGATTAAATATGAAAAAATATTTTGGACAAACAGTTTTTTATATGGAATGATATACAAAATACCTTGTATTTTACTTCATCAGTAATTAAAAATTGGTCTTTACAATCCCAAATTTAATCCAAATGAACTAATAAACACAGAGTTACATAATACTACTAGCTTGGAAGCATTTCCAATATTCACTAGTTAAGTTCTGAATGCTTGGAAAAAAGCTAAACGCTTTTGTAAAAAAAAATAACGGATCAGCTAAGGTTGTTCATCTGTGTGTACTTCTTCTAAACTTTATGTCACAAATTCAATAATCATCGCGAGGTAGTCGAACTTTGGCACGGAAATGTATAGCACCTTTAGTGATTCCAGAGATCATTAGCTATAGCGATTGCACTCCAGTATTTTAACAATACATATTATTGGGTTTTCAATTGTCTTGGGAACAAACACCAAGACCTAGAAATTTGGAATTTTCTAAACCCATATACGGCTTCCTTAGAACATCAAATGGCAGGCAATATACTCAGCTTCTGCAAATTGAAGTAGCCGGACAAATGTTTGCTTGGCACTCTTCCAGTCAACAAGCACCTCCATTCAAACGAAACACATATCCGTACTGAGACTTGAGGTCATCAGCATACGTAAGGATATCCGCATCAGTGTAGCAAGAAACCCTAAACTATCGTTTTGGGATCACCTCGTAACTAGAAACATATCCTTAGTATTCCTGAGATACTTTAGAATGTTCTTAACAGTAGTCCAGTGAAGATCACTGGATTCTGGTTGGAATCGGGATTTGTTTTGTTCTGAGGCGAACGCTAACATCAGGGGCGGTACATCTCACAAGCATACATAATAAGAAACAACAGCGAGGCATATGAACACTTTGAATGCGCTTCTATTCAGGTGTAGAGGGCACCTTGTGATTTACTCAATCTAAGCTTATCTTGCATGGGGTTACTCCTCCTACGCTTGAATTCTCCATGTGAAACGCTTTAAGATTTTCTCGTTATAGCACTTTGACATAAGCAATCAAATGTCTTGATCTATCTCTGTAGATCTTGATTCCAAGAATATATGTAGCTTCCCCTATATCTTTCATGCAAAACACTTCCAGGTAGGATTTTAATCTTTGTAACCATTGGAATGCTGTTTTCCCATAATCATATGTCGTCGACATACGTATGTATCAGGAAAGTGACATTACGCCCACTAGATTTTGATATACGACATGCCTCATCAGCATTTTGATGAACCAAATTTCATTTATTTCATCATCAAAACGCTTATTCAATTGCTTGATGCTTTGCTTAAGCCCATAATATGGAAAGTTTCAGCTTGCATACTCGGTTTGGATTATTTTGGATTGACAAAAACTTCAGGTTTAGCTCCATGTAATACATCTTCATTGAGATATTCCATTGAGGAAGCAGTTTTGACATCACATTTGCCAAATCTCATAGGTCATAGTAGCGGCTATGGGTATGAGAATCTAATAGCTATATTGTCTGCAACGGTGAAGGTTTCATCATAATCAAATCCCTGGGGTTTGAGTATAGCCCTTCGCCACAAGACGAGCTTTATAGGTGTGTACAGCTCCATCCATGTCGGTCTTCTTTTTGAAGAGCCACTTGCTACCAACGGTTTTTCCATTAGGAGGAAGTTCAACCAAGATCCAAACTTCGTTTGTCTTTTCATGGATTGCATTTCCACATTCATAGCTGTAAGCCATTTATCAGACTCAGGGTCTTAACAATGGCACGCTTTATAGGTAGTGGGTTCCGAGATCCCCTAACTCTTGTTCCTCAGCTCCGATGTATAAAACACATGCGATCTGTGGGGACTTCGTGTCCTTGTGGGCCTACGAATGGGCATGATATCACTTTGAGGTTCATCCGATTTTAGGATCATCATCTTCATGATTTATGCTGTGTAGTTATAGAAGGATGCGTATCTTCTTCTTGAATAATTTCAAGATCTTCTAGACTCCCACTTGCTTCTTGATCTATAAGATTATTCTCTAGGAATTCAGCATTTCGAGCAACAAGGACTTTGTTCTCGGGTGGGTAGTAGAAAGAAATTATCCTATTGTTTCCTTTGGGAATCCTCTGAAGATATACTTAATAGAATGGGTTCTAACTTGTCAAGGCTTGGTAGAGTATCCGCTTCACAAGTGCCTCACAACCCCAGACCTTTAAGTATGACAACTTAGGGGCTTGCCCCATTGCCATACCTCGTTATGGACGGTCTTTTCAACCTTCTTAGTTGGAACCATATTGAGAATGCGTGCAGCAGTCTCAAGAGCATAATCCCAAAAGGACTTTGGAAGAGTTGTTTGACTCATCATGGATCGAACCATATCTAAGTTAGTAACATAGGGTTCTGTTTCTCTCTCCGACACACCATTGTGTTGTGGAGTGTTAAGGAGGAGTTCGGATGGGCGATAATCCCATGATCTTGAGATGATCCAAAAAACTCTTGACTCATTATTTCGCCCCCTACGATCAGACGTAGCGATTTTATGGTCTTGCCGATGGAGTTGATTTTCTACTTCCTTTGAAAAACACTTTGAAAGTTTCAAACACTTTCATTTTGTTTATGATTTAATAAGTAACCATACCATTAGACTAAAAGTCCGTCAGTGAAAGTTGACGAGGTAGCTTGCTCCTTGCCTTGAAGTTGATCTTAAAGGGGGACAAATACATCGGTGTGTACTAGTCCAGGTAAGTCTTTGCCCTTTCCACTTGATGTGTGTAAGGTTTTCTTGCCATCTTACCAGACATACAAGGGAACGCATTTTTCAAAAGCCCTAAGGTCAGATGTAATGAGAAGGTCCATCGTGTTGTTGCATGTTTTAAATGCGTTTCTTGCTGATGTGTCCAAAGACGACAAAAAGCCACAAGCGAGCAGAGGTCCTAAGTCTAGTTTGGCTCTTTTGTTGCTAACAGTGGATATAGAATTTTCATTTGTATAAGAATTAGACAATCAATTTCAAAAATACCATCCATTGGGATAGCTACTAAAATAATCCATGTTATTCTAGAAACTGAATTGTTATTTTCTTTCAAGAAGCGGTTTAATAACATCTTCGTACAAACGGGAAATCGGAATTACTCCTCTAGAAATAGAGGGAGCATAATGACATTTGTTCAAAACAATTAACTAATCCGCTAGGAGTGATAAATCAAAGTTGCCAATTGCTTCTACAGCTTCACGGTTGAACCAATGCCCAGTCCAAGCTAAGAGCCCGGCTTCAGTTTCCTAATTGCCTTCAGACCCTGCGTTGTATTACAAATATGAGTACCACAACAGTGTCTTAGATCCATGATCTAATTAAGGAAAGTATGAGTTCTATAATGAGATATCACTGACACACCACACCAGATCCAGAGGCTGCGGTTCTTTTTCTTTCTTTAGCAACTCGGCTAAGTTACTGAGGACAGTTTCCTATTCCAATGTCCTGTCTCACCACACTCATGACAGATTGAGTCTTTGCGGGGGGGTGGGATTCTTTTTTTCCCTTTTTTCTTGGGTGGAGGGGGAATCTTGGGATTGGGAAGAAAAGCGTGCTTATGTTTCCCATTCCCTTGTATTTTGTACTCCTGCAGCCTTGGAGGGTTGCAGTTTGTTGTGCTTTTACCTTTTTGGACTTTACCAGCTCGAATAGCATGTAGAGCAGGAGCGTTTTGTTTGTTTGTGCAGATTAAGGTTTGTCATTGAGGCTTTAGCATAGCTTGCAACTCGTTAACAGTCTTTCCCCAGGCTATGCATGGTTGTAATTCTGCACAAACCGTCAAATTCATTGCGTTAGACCGATAAGAACGCAGACTTTTCGCAAGGGCCAAGTGTCATCGGGTGCCCCTAACGCTCTAGATTGTCAAAATTAGCCCTTCTTATCGGAACATACAAGCTACTGACTGCCCTTCCTCTGTTTACAAGCGTGAATCACGCGTATCTGTGAAGCTACTGCTCTGCTTGTGGGCAACAGAGCTTTTAACTCCTTTAGCATGTCATTAAGCATGTGAGATCTTTCCAGATTTTCGTTGGATCTCTGGCTCCATGGTCATGAGCATGAGTCCAGCAATCTCTTTTTGTTCCTTTAAACCAGCTTGTTCGAGTGACATGATTTCCGTGGATCAAACTTGCTGACCCGCAGGAGCTACAGGTGCAGGAGGAAAGTGGCTCGCTCTAGGTATTCAACTTTTCATCAATTGATAGTACAATCCTAAGTTGTTATACAATCAGTAAAGTTGGGTCCAGTCAGTATTTGCTTCTCGTAAGAAGCCCATTGAAGACCGAGACATTGTTAGTGACGTGGTTGTCTTCTACAATTGTGAAAAAGTTCTGAACATTAGTATTGTCGATAATTTAAATATTTAAAGGAATTAAACTACCCAATTAACTACTAATAAGACTTAAGATTCAATCTTGACCTACCACTTATTACAGAAAGGTCTGACCAACGTTGTAAACAAGTAGGGCAAGAGAAGGTAAAGCGCACGAGCGTTAATTGCATGGAATGCACACTCTTTAAATTTATGAGATAATGACATTAGCTAATCTATCTTAGTAAATGTCAAAAAGCATATTTGGTCTCATATTATGCATCGGGTCCGAAGGTCTGACAGGATAACTCGATTTAAGGTCACAAAAACAGAAGTGCGAAAATTGAATATAGGTCTGAACCTATGAAAATAATTCGCCATGGGGTTTGGCAAGGGCCCTTTAGGTTTCTGTACACAGTGTTGTCTAGCCAAAGGCATCGTGTTCTTGTTTGGCTGGCATAGACTTAAAAACTTTCATATAAGGGTATACACATAAATGTGACAAAAATCGTGTACAAGAAGCATGCAAAACATCTTTGTAGAACAGAGTTAAGAAAACATTTTGTTAACTTTTGGTATAGCATTCATTTTTGTCAAATGTTCACTGGTTGCTCCATTAGGAGCATCAAAGAAGCGGAGAACAGTGTCAAGCGCTGAAGCGTTATAAAAACCTGGACATCCATTTGGGGATCTTACTTCAACCCGCCTTAAACTTCTCTTATAGTTTGTTCGTAATGGGTGAGCCATATTCACAATTGACTAATGAGCTTGTATGTTAAGAAACCCCTTTTGTTAACTTTCAGTTTTATTGATGCCTTATGGTGGTGATTACAAATTTGTATCAACCCCTTATATTGTACTTACTACTTAGTCAGAAAAGACAGTAAATTCAATTTATTTTCCCTTTATGCCGATTAGCTGTAGTGGGGCGGCGGTTGCGAGAAAATAAAGATAATTCTACCCCATATCACGTCATGTTAAACTAAGCTTTCAAGAAATCATATTTCATAGTTTTTTATGTCTATTTAATTTGTCCCAAAAACCTGGTTCACAAATAACACATAATTGGTAAAGGATAAAAATTATGTGTGTTACTATTAGAACATGTTCAACAAATTACTTTATTAAGTATTTAGTCGGTTTTAGAGTTTTATAAAATCTATATTTTGCAAATATTGACTAGACACAAGGCATTCAATATAAGCAATTAACAACAGATAATATGGATTGATAAATTTGAGGAAACAACTCTTAAAATGATTGCTTGTAAATCCTTAATGCTCGAGTCTCCAAAGAGTCTTCCACACATTTGGAGGAACCATAAGATCTCACTAGGTTTCTGCTAAATGCCTTAGATGCCACATTTACATCATATAACATGATTGCGGTTGAGTCTTACAGCCGAGATAAAACAAGAATAGTTTAACATAGCAACTTTAATTAACAGTTTATTTTATCCTATTACTTCTTTTTATCTTTTTTGTTTGTGTTCATTCTTGAGTTGGTTATGTTGTTATGGCATAAGGATTGCATGTCGTGTGCCATAATTACAATAGAAACAATTATTGAACACAATTACATGCAGCCCGAGCGTGTTACGTCGTTTGCAATTTATATTAAATATAAACTCAATTGGACTCGTGATGCCACTGTGTGGATTTTAACAATCATGTTAAACATTAACTCAATTCGACGTGCGCAGCGGATAGATCAAGTCTAGTACAAATCAAATAACATACATATATTAAACAATTTAAGGGACATGTAATTTTAAATAGGGAACATCCCTCTAGTCACCAGCAAATCAAGCAGAAACCAAGTGTATGAAAACTATTGATTAGTGCGTGTCACCCTCTTACGAGGGCTCACAAAACCACGTAAAACTAGCACGCCCCGGATGGCTTAGTCCTATACTTCACTGTCACATACAAACACTTGTAAACCAACTCAACTTGGAAAAACAATCACTAAAACCACTCTTGTTTCTGGACCGAAAATCAGAGAAGAAAGTCTAGGGTTTAACCGAATTCGGTGGTCACCGAATAAGAGCAGAACCAACCGAAAACCCAAAAGCAAAAACCCTAGATCGAATGAATCTGTTCCCTCACCTTGGGAACGTAGTTAACAGTAAGTTAGTTAGTAACAAACACCTTCTGGAAAAAAAGATTGGGGTCTGAACCACAACTTGATTATCTTAATTGATTAACCGAAAATTAAGCAAGAGTTGAAAAGAAAACGAAACCAATCAAAGGGTTTTATTAAGGTTTTCGGTTGTAATGGGAGGGAATGTATTAAGTTGCTGTGTTTCCTTTTGAGATGATATGACGTTCATCAACAACCAGGGAACAAGGGGTATTTATACATCTCAAAAACAAAACATGATAAGTATGGTAACTTAATCTTCCACCCTTATCACAACTCTAATTTCCTTCTTATCCCATTAACTCTTACTTATCACCTAGGTGCATTGAACCAAGACGTCTCCTAGAACCTTCCATATAGGCCGGCTCCACAAAGACACCACAATGGTCTTGTCTTAATCGATCATTGTCCAAACGGTTTACATATAGAAGCTTTAACGTGAAGTATCATAACGTACTCTAAATGTTTTTCGTGTGTGCCCCCAATAGGCTCACACACTCCTAGTCGTGATCGAGCTAGTCCAACTACCATATAATCCAACACTTTCAAGTGAGTTGATGTTTTAGGCGTGACCTGGATATACCATGGTCATTTTTCATGATGTTCCCTGGACCTGGCCTTTTGCTTGGTACTGACCTTTTGAAGTCGCCTACCAAAGACAATACCCTGGGACCCCTTGAGCTGCTCTTTCGACTGTTGGTGTGTTCAAGTGACCTGCCTTTGAAGGTTGACCTGAGGACTTGTTGTTCATCTCGGGACCGTATAGTCCTTTGTTGAGGGAGTGTAGTATCCAAGTTGACGTGGTCACGTGTTGCATGCAGCTCCCCTAATGATCTTCTTGTGAGGCTTCTTTCTGACTGATGACCCTCGTTTTTCGGAATGTATTGGTTTTCCTCATGGCGGTTGAGGTTGTCTACTTGGAAACGTCCAGAGTGGTCGATGGTTTTTTTTTGAAATTTGAGGGAGTGTTTCACCGGTCATTTTTGTTTACGAAACTTTTTGTAAGAAGAAGAAAAAGAATATTTTTTAAAGTTGTAAGGGTAAGAAAATGAATGAAAATAGGCTTAAAATTTGTGGCAATTTTGTATCATGTCTTTAATGGATGGCGTCATGTTTATGTAAAACGTGCTTAGAGAAAGGATTTGGGATGGTTGTGTTGTTTAATTTTCCGTGTTGAATGGTAAGGACCCGATGGTATGATTGATATCATGAAGCTCGAGTAACACTTAAACAAGTCATCTTTGTAATGTGTGGGTGTTACTGTGTGTAACGGTTGTACCAAAGTGTATGAACTTGGTGAAGTTGTGAGTGATGCGTTCTATTTATAGTATGGCATTAGGGTTTAGAGGTAAACCCTTTTGTGGGACGATCAACAGCCATGGGGAGGCCACGCGTTGATCATCTGGTGAGCAGACAAAGAAGACAAAGAAGACAAAGAAGACAGGTGGGACTGTCTCCTTGGCTCTTACAAGATCGTGTTGGCTGTGCTACCCACTGGCATGTGTCATATGATATTAACTGTTATTGACAGTTGGGGGACAATGGCCCCCTACATGTGTACTCATGCATAGAGGAGAAGATATAAAGCCAGGTGTGGCCTGAGTTTGTTAACGGGCTTCCATCATGTGAGTACTAATGAACGTTTGTATTGAGTTCGATCCGAACGTGTAATTAATAAGTTTAGGCCATTAACATTGGTATGTTATCACAAAACATTGAACATTGCCAAATTTTATATGCTATATTAAACTAAAATTTAAAATAAGTTTTAATCATGTGTTAAATTCATGTATGTACGAGAGTTATAAGTAGTACAGTAATATAAAGAAAATAGGACAATTATAAAATGAGTTAATTACTTGAAAATGTATTATACTTGTCACTTTTTGTTATTGTGTGTATCGGATTTTTTTTTCTTATTGTGTGTATTGAACTTTCACATTTGAACTTTTGTGTGTATTTTTGCCACTATTCAGCCATGTAAAATGACCATTTTATCCTTCGAATTTTGAAAAAAGTAAGGGTAAAATGGTCATAAATACACACAAAGGTCAAAATTTGAAAGTTCAATACACACAATAAGAAAAAAAAAATTCGATACACACAATAACAAAAAGTGACTAGTATAATACATTTTCAAGTAATTAACCCTTATAAAATATGACTTAGATAACAAAAGTCGGTGAATTAATTGAAAAAATTGGAAGAATCCTACTCTCCTTCAAAGCCGCTCCAAACTAGCATATAAAAGAGAGTCGATTCTCTTTGCATGCCAATGCCAATGCTTTACCTTCCTTTCCTTGTACGTAAGTTTTTTGTTCTTAATAAGTTTCTTTAGCATTAAATTTCTGATTATATAACACTTATATTCTCTATATTCTCTTGATCGATCTTCTATCTTTATTCATGTTGTATGTCTTTTTTGCAAAAGAAAATTGTAGTGATTATTTTTCTTGTTTTTTCGAACTTGAACATGTTTATCGAGGTCAAAAGCTAAATCTTTTTGTTTGGGGTTTGTGTGCTTATTATCATCTAATGGTCGTCTTTGTTTTACAGAGGTAAGTAAGAGATAGAAGTCGTGTTCATTGCGAAAAGACTTAGCCACATTCTGGTAAACAGACCATGGAGGATTGCTCAGGACGAAGTTTTTATCTCAAAATTTTGGTGGCAACAGAAGAAAACAAAGTAGTTATGGCGGAGTCAGATAAAGAGTTCATAGAAGTGCTTTTCAGTTTTATGATCACGTCAGTTGGAAGCGTCGTTAGGAGTACATCTGATTGGTTCTCAAGAGATATCGGTTGTTTCAACAATGTATATGCAAGTATTGAGGATGAAAAAATGAAGAATTTTTTTCAAGACAGAAAATCCCGAGATGTTTTACTTAATCAGAGAACTGCAGCTGAACTCTACTTTGAGAATATTGAACATAATTTAACTGAAAACGGTTCAAAGGAATATTACGTATGTGATGACAAGAATGGCAAGATGATAACTTACTACAAGATTGGTACATGTCAACGTGGACAAGAGTCGAACCATAAGATAGCAATTAGACAGAGCTCAAATTTTTTTCCAAAAGAGGAAGCTGGATTTTTTAAATCAACTGCACGATTCATGATTACGGATGACTTTAAAGTGATCCCTGTGGCCTCCATCGGCGATGTAACAGCACTTAATTCCCTTGGATTATATAGAAAATTAGAAGAGAGGGTTATCAAAATAGGAAGGGATGAGGTAATTAACTAATTTAATAACATATGAACCGAAAATTACCAACAAATGTAACACAAAAGACCATATTTGCCAATGTGGAGTATGCAATAGTACATTTTTTGCTTATAAAAAGTTAGCATACGATCAAATTATAACAACAAAAAGATTATGAGATCAAACTTTTAACAAAAAAATGGAAATTAATCAATCTAGAAATATTTGATATTCTTTTTTTGGGTCCTTAAATCTGTTAAAAGAGAACTTTTGCTCTTATATTAGTAACTCATGATTTGGTCAAAAATATAATTTATATTGATAACTTATTTACATCGTTTGGCAATGTTCCATTTTGATTTTGTTATTTTAGTAGGAAGATTTGCATATAGAACTTCAGTTGATTTAGGTTCGCTTGTCTTCCTCACCACCCGCAGGTATTGAAGTTGCTCAAGCGTTCCCTAATATCAAGAACGCCGTTGTCTGATACATTCTTAGAATCAACTGTTAACAAGTCGAGCAATCAACTTCATGACATGGAATATAGCCTCGGACGCATGAATCCTTCACTAAACGTTAAGGACTATTGGAAGAAAAAGACCAAGAACATTCACCTTAAACTCATCTTCAACAAAGTCAACAATATGGCCTTATATGCAGTGGTTAATGAAGATTTTGTTGATCTATTATGCACCTTCCTTAGAATTCCACTTGGTTACATTTTCAATCGGTTTCCGTGTTTATCTTTTGAAGGATGCTTAGGAAACCTACATAAGAGCATCAAGGAGACTGACATCAGTTTGTTTCGCTCAAAGGAGAAAAAGGAAATATTGGTTAACGCTAAGTTGGCTCCCGGCCTTGGGTACAACACTAATGTTATTGGCACTCAAGAAGCCGCTATGTTATCACATTGCTCATTATCATCCCTTTTCTATACCAACAAGTGGTTTATAAACCCCATGAAGAAACAAGAAAACCAATCGGTTTTTGATTCGCTAATAAAAGGACCAGCTATATTTTTGGTGACTGACAGCTTGGAAGTAAAACCTCTATCTCCTATCTCTGTCAAAGGATTTGTAGATGACATGGGGATTCCTCTCAGTGACATTGGTGAGCAAGAAGTGTTTTTGGATGAAGAAAAGGTAAACCAATAGGATAATATACATGATTTGTATATTTTACACAACGTTTGTTATATATCTTCTATCTGATTCTCATTTTTTATGAATACGTTGTGCAGGCTATGCATCTGCTGTCGGCTTGTGTGGCATCTGATCATGCTCTGACTAGTACATTCTTGAGCAAGGAGAAAAATTCTAATTGGTATGACATTACTGAATTTTCTTTTAAATTGCTATTCCAGTGTATATTAATGTCTACCAATACGAAGACGGCCTTATTAATCCAACCGGAACAGATATGGATCTAACACACATATACTTATTATCAAATTTATATATATATATATATATTCATCAACGATCGACAAATGCTAATCCATAGTCATCTGTTTTTTGGTGTAATATATTTATCAGAGTCAAATTAACCAAAATAAGCTAATTCGCAATTGGATTAGAATTCGTTATTTTACTCTTGATTCAAAACTTATGTTTTTGAAAATATAGCTGTTGTGTATTCAATCGCTTCTATCATGACGTAATTATGATTTAAGCTTAAAAGTATACTCTCGAGTCTCGACGACTTTCAACCCATTTAAGCTTAACAAATTGACATGTACATTCTGCAATCTGATTGCTTGACCCTCTTGAAATATATCATAATTCATATCAACCCATTTATAACTATATGGGTCTAAGTTTCCACTTCTAACACCTCTTTTTCCAAGCAAAAGTTTTTGTTATCAGATATATGAGGTATTATTATCATGAAAGTTACCCTTCAATATTGTTTCAACTTTTCACTATATTCTCTTTTCTGAAGAGACGTACATGATTCATGCAAACGTAATATACTTGATTTTTCTAAATAAATGGATGTGTTTAATGTTAAAGGAACTTACTTTCTTTCACGAAGATTTAACAAGCATTTCATTTCCATACTTCAGCTTGGATTTCCTCCACCTATTCTGGGAACGAATGCAGAAGCTTCAAGGGCTACAAAATGCCGCTCGAATGGATGGGAACATGTACTTTTAGTAGTCTACTAATGTCATCGTAGGCGCTGGTGAGCAATATCAGAAGTTCAGAGAGAAAAAGAAGCTACATTCCACATACCTTGTAGTTCTAAAATTAGTCTTTGTAGATCGTACAGTTACTTTGTCCTGATAGTTTTGTCTAACGATGTTTTAATGATATTGTTTTTAACTTGTAAATGAATAGGATATGATTATAGTGTCAATCAATTATTATTTCATGTAATTGTGATTTAATGGACATTAATGTGAGCTCGGATACGGGTAAAAGAAGTATGGAGTCACACTCATTTGGTTAATATATTTTCGACCACGACAAAGGCACATGGGTCTAGAGGGTTGCGGCCCTTGCACCATATTTGGTGCTCCAAATGAGAACCGTTTTTCTCACCAAAACCAACCGACACATTTGTTGGCCAAGAGTCATGACCGTTGGGATCTAGCCGTCTTTTAACCAACATAACTGCCATATATAACTGCCAAACACATGTTTGGTTTCATTTGACTTCAACGAAAACACACAATATTCCCTGTTTTGCTATGTCATAGTGCTTTGATTGTCTTATCCATACAGGGATTTATATAACCAGGCAATAAAGGTCGAAATACTTTATTAGAAAAATGAACTAAACGTGATTCAGTCAATATCTAGGATTATCATCACACCCTAATTCCAATTTCTTACACGATACGTAGAGAACACATCAAGTGTCATCACTTTAACACCCTGATTAATCATTGTTACTTTAGTATGATTAATCATTGTAACTTAAGTATGTATGTAAATATTATAGAAAATGTTTTCTTCTAACTATGGTAATTATAATTATTGATCGGTATCTAAAGACCTGCATAGCAAAATGTTAAGGCGTTTCACCCTAAGGCTGCTAATATCGGCCGTGACCGACCGATTTGTGAGGGTGAGTGAGTAGATGCTCACGCGTGAGCCCCAATAAACCCATTCGTCGCCCGTGACCAGGTCAAGGAAAAGAGCATATTGGTGACCAGGTTGCATTTCGGGCTTTGTGAAAAAGTGGGGCCCCCTAAACGGTTATAACATTTATTTAAAAAAAAAACTTTTTTCCTTACCATTTTATCTACCTATAAATACCCCTTAAACATCAAAAATTTTAAACACCACTTCAAAAAATGGATTAGAATCCTCTCAAGTTGAGTCAAACATGATACATCATGTTCACCAATCACAAATTAGTTAAATGTATACAACTTTTTCTTTTAATGAAAATCAAGGGCCCACTTATTTATTTCCCCTCACAAAAAACATAACATGATCAATCATGTTTGACCATAACTTGAGAGAATCTTTTTCCTCAAAAAATACACTCTCTACTCCTTAGTTTTCACACAACTCAAACAAACCCTATTATGGCATAATTACGAACCAATAATGCTCCCAGACATTGAAGAGATACAAGCAGAAAGAGAAGAAAAAATCCAACGTGACTTTAGTTTTTTTAGTCGAGCGTTGTCTTTTTCATTTGTTTACCAAAACCAAAACGGCAAAAGAGAACAAACATAAATCGTGACTACTATGGAGCGCAAGAACATTTAGTTGCAGCCAATTTTAGCGACAATCCGATGTTTCCAGAAGCAGTTTTCGAGGACAGGTTCCGAATGAGTCGATCACTTTTCACGAGTATAGTTGAAGAACTAACTCTTCAATGTGAATTTTTTCATGAGAAAGAAGATTGTACCGGAAAACTAGAAATTTCCCCGTTGATCAAGTGCACCTCTGCGATTCGTCAATTAGCATATGGCATCGTTCCTGACGCCCTTGATGAGTATTTGCAGATGGGTAACGCCACTTCTCGTCAATGTCTTGAAAATTTTTGTACATCTATTGTACACATTTTTGGACCTGAGTTCTTACGAAAACCAACACTCACTGATGTTGAAAGGCTATACGCGTTTCACGAAAATAAACACGGGTTTCCAGGAATATTAGGAAGTCTTGATTGTACAGATTGGGCGTAGTTTGGTTGTCCAATCGCAGCACACACTAAAAAGGGCGCCATATGTAGACGTGATCATGGTCCTGATCCATTTATTTTGTTGGAGGCCGTTGCATCAAACGACTTATGGATATGGCACCTTTTTTTGGTGATTCTGGGTCGAACAACGACATCAACGTTACACAATGACCCCCTTTACTCAACGATCTGAAACTAGGTAAAGCACCAGAGGTTCTGTTTGTGGCCAACGGCGTAACTTACCCTTGATATATCATGGTTACGTAGATATTCAGGAAAGGGAGCCATTTGTTAAGTCAGTACAAATTTGACCATGATGACTACAAGTGATTACAGTATATAGACAATCAATGAAGCGACAAGAAAAGATGTTTGAACGGGCGTTGGTGTTTTAAAGAAGAAATGGCTATAATTATCCAGTCCCCCGACGCACGGGCGTATATCAAGAGAAATTTACAAATATTTATGTATATCAATGCATTCTAATTACATAATATGATTATAAAATACCGTAAGGAGTCGATATCTCCCAAATGGTATCCGGAGGAAGAACATCAACCGGACTACCTCCTACGATCCGATGAACAAAGGTATAGAGTTATCAGGTACATCAGATCGTCAGAAGCACATCAAATGCTCAAAGCGGATTTAATCGAACACGTCAATCGCAATCGCAATGATTAAGTTATTTAGGTCGGAATTTGGGGTGCGATCTGATTCAGAATACGAAACAGATTAATTTCTGTTTCGTGTGTCGTAATTTATATGTATGTTGTATTTTTATTTTCCGTCAGTCGTATTTTCAATTCCGTATGTCGTATTTTCAATTTCGTATGTCGTATTTTATTTTATGTATGTTGTATTTTTATTTTGAATAAAAGTTTAAGTTTTTAATTAAAAAAATGGATATAATGGTGAGAGGTATTGTGATTGATAATAGTAAAGTGTGAAGGTGAGTGAGGATAAAAAGTATGAGAGAGAAAGCTGATGCGGCGTTGATGTGTCCGGTGAGGATGGGGTTTTTGATGTGACTGATATTTGTAGCCAAAAGGAATGTGGTGTTGGAAGTACAATTGTAATGGGTTTTTTTTTTGAACTTTTTTTTGGACTTTTTAGTTTCTTTTTGGGTTTATTAAGAGAAACAATATGTTTTTTTCTAATTTATTTTCATTTTAATAAAATTTGTTTTATTAGGACATTTTTAGAGCTCGCTATATTCTCATTTTTACTTGTGTTGTTTGTTAGTTGTTTAAAACTACACTGTTGAGTTATAATTTTATTATATAGCCATGATTTTCTACACTGCATTTTTAAAACTACACTGCATGAGTTATATTTTTATTATATAGCCATGATTTTCTATGATTGATGTGTTGTTCATGGTTCTTTATATTTTATTGCATCATGGTTGGTATATTACATCGTGGTTGTGTTTATTATATACAAATCAGACCCTTCTCCATGGACGCAAGATATATGACACTAATCTTAGTTTTGTAGGATTTATTTTTACGCCCAGTAATGGGGAGCATTCATCAACATTGCATATTACACACATTTCGTTGTATATATTCGTCAATATCCCATATTATATACACCATGTTGTATATACTGCCATACTGGTCTAAGGATGACAATATTATATTGCACTAACATTTTTTTGTAGCTTTCAAAATCCACGCATCAAGTACTTGATGGCCTCATTGAGAGGAGCATCCATCAAGGGAGAGTGGTTGTGCCCCAAGCTTTTTTCTTCGATGCTCTTTTTGTTTTGACAAAAATGGGGAGAAAAAATTAAAACTCGAAATTTAAAACTTTTTATTTTACACATTCACTTAAAACGAGTTTATATTTTGTCGTCAACAAAAAGAGGGAGATTGTTAATACAAATAATCGTGTAAAAACATTATTTCTATTTTACGATCTTCTAAGTTTTATTGACGACAAATATAAAATCGTATTACGTAAAGTTTAAAATAAACAAGTTTTAAGCGTAAAGTTTTATCGTCGTCAGAATCACTAAATGTATGAATGGTGATTGACTAAACACTTTGAGTCATGATCAAAGAAATTATTTTTGCATCCACAAAGTATATTAAAATGTATACTTACATTTTATTTGTAAGTAATCTAAGAAAGATACTTAGGTATTTTTGTAACTAACCAAGTGAGGATTACTTACGCATTTCATCTTTGCAAGATAACTAATTGTATTTGCACTTTGCATATTTTTTAAACACATGTCACTTAACTTTTTAGCTAAGTATATACATTTATTTGAATAAATTTTCACAAAATGTAAAACATATTTTATAATTACATAATGCATGACGTCACACATAATCTTACTAAATCTAGAAAAGATTTGAAAATATTTTGGAAAGATTTGGTAATATTTCTTGAGTGATAATCTTTCCATATCCAACTGTTTGGCAGAGCCACAGATCCCTTCGGGGTGAAGGACGGATCTCTTTGAAAGGGATATGTGGGATCCGTGGAGCTGTCTGGATTGGTCTATAAATAGAAGTGACTTGCGAAATATTTCACATTCGTTCTTGTATATTCTCTCTTGCATATTCTTTCATACATTTTAGTCCTTAATCATCATTTAGTGTTTATACATTCATCTTAGTGATTCCTCACCAATCGTGGTCTTCCAAGTCAAGCAACGCATCGCATAAAAGACATCGAAGCGTCAAGATACTTGACGCTCGTCTTGAACATACTCATTTCATTGTATCATACACCAAACGCCCTTGTAGAGTGAGATATCGTTGAGATCTAGGTTAGTTCTACCTCGAATTAGATATCAGTATCTAGCTTTGTACTGGAAAAGTGTAAACGACGTTAGGTTGGTTCTACCTTAAAATAGAACTCGGTATTTATTTTATTACCAGAAAAAGTGTAAGCAACGTTGTAAGGTTTCTCCACCGGTCAAAGAGCTTGTTGACATAGTGCATTGAAACTCTCGAGTTAGACCTTTCCTTTATTTTTTATAGTCTTGTTTATACATCATTTATTATTGTGTATTTATATCTCAAAGATCTCACACATAAGTTTCGTAAACATAATTTAAAACGGTAAACCAATCACCCCCTCCCCCTTCTAGTTTTTCACAGTTACGCAAGATGAACTGAAGTCTTTAGATAATGATATTGATGATGTTCAGGGTCAAGGCTATGACAATGGATCTAATATGAAAGGTAAGAATCAAGGAGTACAAAAGAAATTTTTAGATATAACTCTTAGAGCAATTTATACTCCATGTGATTGCCATAGCCTTAACTTAACATTGTGTGACATCGCTAGCTCTTGTGGCAAATCTATGGATTTTTTTGGAGTTATACAACGCATTTACACTACTTTTAACAATTCTTCTAAGAGGTGGTTAATTTTGAAAGATAATGTTAAAGGATTGACTCTCAAGTCATTGTTCATAACTCGTTGGGAATGTCGTGTTAAGAGTGTGAAAGCCATCGAATATCAGCTTTCAAAAATAAGATAAGTTTTACTTTAAGTTGCTGAAAAAGATAATAACTCTAAAATCAAACGTGAATCAAAATATTTAGTAACAAATGAGCTTGGTGATTTTAAGTTTTTTTGAGCAACCATCATTTAGTTTGACATATTAGCTGTCGTAAATTTGGTGAGCAAGAAGTTGCAATATGATGATATGCTTATAGATGTTGCTACTAAAGAAGTTGAAGGGTTAATTTCATTATTTGCGAAGTATAGAGACACGTGTTGGGCCAATTAAGTGTCTAATGATCTTTCACTTGGATTTGAATAAAAAATATCCTAAGTGTTAGATAACCTTAAACATTCCAAGGTTACTGAGTGAATAGTCACTCGGTGAGTTACCTTCAAGTGCTCAACCTGAGTCTACAAGAAAGACTCAACCATTCAGTGAGGTGGTACTCAGTGAATGAAGTCCTTGAGCCAAAGAAGAAGGTGATGGGTTCAGTGAGTTGTGGCAATAGACTCACTGAACCCCATACGGTCTCCAACAACTAGTAGAAGTCCCTGAAGACAAGAGCCTGAAGAATAGGCGGGATAGTTTGAATGCATAAGTTCAAGTACTTATCCACCTGAAGTCAAACTATCCTAAATAGGGTATGAAGACAAGGTCAGTGTCAACACTGACCTTATAAAGTGTGTTTGTCATATTCTTATATTAGAATTGTAATAAAGACAAACTGTACAATATGTACTGGTCTAATCAACCTTGGGACACGCACTTATCACCCATGTAGGTATGATCCTACCTTAGCACTAAATATAGAGATGCCTTGTAAAGGAGTAGGTTAAGTTTGTGCATTCAAAGTTATATCTTTCACAAACACCTACTCCTCCAAATCAAGTAAGTCCCTAAACAAGTTTAGTTGGTTAGCATAGTTGTCAACTTAATACTTTGATTTATGCTAAGTTGTTAGTGAGGAGATCACACACATATACACACACACACATTGTCATCAATTCCCACCGTTGTTCTGCAAACAATGGGGTATAGTTTTTAATAAGATTTGTAAGAATTAAACGTTGAAAATTAGTTTTGTGTTATTTACTTGTTTTACCTTTATACTTGTCAAAACTGATTTTCATTACATTACTTTAAGCCATGAGTTAGTTTTATCTTAATTTTATAGTTTTTGGTAACTAACTCAAAGGGAATAACAAGTGGTATCAGAGCAGAAGGTTTATAAAACTTTTTTGTCACAGAATCTGCTCAAAAGTTTTTAAAACCTAGATCATAAATGTCCGTTGAAAATAATGTACCTCTGCTAGTTGACAAAAAAGGAGGTAACTACTCTGTTATTGCTCCTAAACTAGAACCGAAAAAATTTAACAAATGGAAAAAGCGTATGCTTTGTTATTTGGCTGGTATGAAACCTTATTACATTAAATGTATTAAGGATGGTCCTTACCAACCTAAAACTACGGAAGGTGCTAATAAACCTGAGTCTCAATAGACCAATAATGAGAGGAGGGTGGTCAATCAAGACCAACGCCTTAAAAGAATCATTATATCATGTCTACCAAATGATATAATAGAGTCAGTCATTAGTTGTGAGACGGCTAAAGATATATGGACTGACTTGGTTTACAGCTTTGAAGGTCCCTTTGATACCAAGGAAAACAGGATCATGGATCTAAAACTTGAGTATCAAACTTTCAGAGCTAAACCCTTTGAGAGTCTCTCACAAACCTACACCGGATACAAGACCTTGCTCAATGAGCTCTCCAATGATGGTGTAACACTGTCTAAACACGAAATCAATGTGGGTTTCGTGAACAGTCTTCTTGAGAAGTGGCTTAGCTTCTCTTAGGGACTTAGAAATGCCAATCACACTCAGACCCCTTGACCTTGCTGATATCTATGGGAGGTTGGTCTATGAAGATAACCTAATCTAGATGAGAAACCTAGAGACCAAAAAGGCCCTCACAACTGCACCCTCAGACTCTCCCATATTAATTGTCTTCTTTTTTAACAACATTGTGCAGGATTTTCAAGAAAATACTGATGATGAAGCTGATGAGAGATATAGTAAGGAGTACCTCAAAGACTTAGAGTTAGGGTTTCATAAGAGAGCCCTTTTGGAAAATATAAAATGTTTTATCAAAAGGAAAAACAAATTTTCAAGTCAAAAAACAAATGAAAACACTAATTGTTACAAATGTGGCAAAAAAATGTCATTTTGTAAGAGATTGTTATTCTAAAACGTCTGAACCCTCTTATAAATCACCAATGTTAAACTCATCCTCAGTGTCAAAAGGTTTTCAACCTAAGTTTACACCTAAACTTATTCAGTCTTCCCAACATGCTTAGAGTAGTCAAGGTGAACCAAAAATTCTAAAGGATTACAAGGCTGAATATAAGAAGATGAAAGCTAAACTTGAACTCCTTGAGGCTATTCCCTCTACTTCTCAGTCCTCAAAGCCCTTTCAGTCAAAGAACAAAGGCTTAGTTGCTGAAATGTTCGAATAGGATAAGGAAGAAGTATCCGACGATAAGGAGATGGCATAAGTCAAGGTACTAATGGCTCTAGCTGATGATGAACTCGCTGTAGGAAAGAATAATGCTCGCAATGGTGAATGGATCGACATCACCTGAGGAAGGTAAATATTCTTCTTTCTATGGATAAGGATTCTGATTGGCAGACTTACCTCAAATATATAAACATTAACCTGAAGTTTATTGAAGAGCATAATTTAAACTTCTTATCAAAATACAACAAAAACGTTTTTGAATTAAATAAGTGTAGAGACGATCTACTTGTCTTTTAACAAGCAAAGCTTGATGCTGTCACTTTTTAATTTCAAAACCGTGAACTTACAAAGTTAAATCATGCTCTTCAAGAACAACTGAAGGAAGAAAAAAAGATCAATGAAAAGTGGTTAAATAGTTCAAACAAAGTAAGTCAATGCATTAATGAGCAAATTCCAAACCAAAAGAAGAAATTTATTCTTGGATTTGAACAACTCACTGAATCATCATCCAAAAATGATGTTAAAGAAAACCATTTCATACATGCCTCCCTGGATTATAACCATGAAATGGTTCCAAAATCCAAAGACTAGGTTGAAAGACACAACCTTAACAACAAACTTCCAAACTTTAACACTGGAAGAACTCTTGTCCCTGAAAGTCAAGATGTAAATGAGTGTCTGAAACTCACTAAGGCACCCACTGATCCTGAGTCTTCAAAAGAGTCAGAATCGGAACCTCTAACAGCTCTACCTCTACTGAAAAATCTTCATGAAGCTTCTCCAAGCTCTGAGGTGATGCCATTGACTTACCAAGATCACTCTCCAAAGAAGACACCTGGTTTAGGTACCATGAAATACACAAAGCCTGAAACACAAGAATTTTCAAGGAAGAGTGTTTAAGGACCTGTTACTGTTTGTGATACTGAACCCGTTACTTTTTCAGTCCTTGAAACACATAAAGCCTGAAACACAAGAATCTTCATTGTTTGTGATCAAGAGTCTAAAATTGATGAACTGATTAAACTCGTTCAGATGTTAATGGATGAGAAGATTAACTCCACTCAAAAGATTCAAGAACCCAAACCTATGAATCTATAACCTGAATCATCTAAGTCAGTCAACTCATCCAAAATGAGTTAGGAATTCAAACCAAATAGTAAGAACACTGACTTATCAAAGTCAGTCAGACCAAAGCCCCTTTAGAGACCTAAGCTAAAATGTGAACTATGTCATTATACGAATCATTTAACAGATGATTTTTATAGGATTCTCTACTACATGAAATGCAAGAAAGAGGATCATAGGACCTCAGATCATGATATGTATGTTGCATTACAGAAAAGTAGTAAAAACTACAAGACACAGACTTATTAGTTTGCCTCTCCTTCTAAATAGATCTTGAAAGCTAAGGCAAAGCGTTTCCCGCCATGTACACACTGTGGCTTCAACGACCATCGTCATGATGATTGTTAAAATTACCCATAGTATGAAATATGTGGAAGTTATGACCATTTTACCTCACTGACCATAATGATTTTAAGCATTTTAAGAGAGGTGAGAAAATTCAAGCTACTAAAGCCAGAGAGCCCACAAAGAGGTGGGTTCATAAGAGAAACTAAGCAAGTTTATTATTTGTATAGAGACACATCAGTGAGCCCATTTGGTACCTGAACAGTGGATGCTCAGGGAGTATGACTGATGTCAAGAGTTATATGCACAAATATGTAGAGCAACCAGGTCCTAAGGTAGTATTAAGTGATAACTCATCTTGCATTACTGAGGGATATGGTTCAATAAACTATGGTGGAATAGTTTTCTCTAAAGTATCTTTTGTAAATGGTCTAAAAATACACTATAATTAGCATCAATCAACTCTGTAATGCTAAATACATTATTCAGTTTGATGATAAGCAAGGAAAAATCTTTAATGCTAATAAAGAAATTGTGTTGATAGCCCCAAGAAGAAATGATGTATATGCTCTCGACATGTCATCACTGACCTCAAATGGCGCCTGCTTCTTTGCCAAAGCCTCAGAAAGTGTGAACTGGCTATGGCGTAAAAGGCTATTTCACTTAAATTTCAAAAACATTAATAAACTTGCTAAATAAAACAAAGTTCTTGGCATTCCTTCACTTGTTTATTCAAAGGATAAACCAGGCTCAACATGTGAAAAAGAAAAGCATAAGAGAGCTTCATTCAAAACTAAACAGAATTTCTCAATCAAGAAGTGTCTATATCTTCTTCATATGGATCTCTTTGGACTAGTCAGTCCAATATTCATAAATCATAAGAAGTATACTCTAGTCATTGTTGATGAGTACTTAAGGTATACATGCGTTCACTTTCTAAAAAAAGAGTCAGGCAGCTGAATGATTATGTCTTTTATCAGGATGGTTGAAAACTAAATTGATGTAAAAGTCAAACAAATCAAAACTGATAATAGGATTGAGTTTAGAAATTCTAAACTTGAGAGTTTTTATGATGAGAAAGGAATTTCTCATAACTTCTCTTCTCCTTATAAACCTGAATAAAATGATGTAGCTGAAAGGAAGAATATAACTCTTATTGAGGCTTCTAGAATAATGTTGAATGACCCAGTACTCTCTAAGCATTTCTAGACTAAAGTAGTCAGGATTGCCTGTTACACTCAGAATAGATTAATCATTGTCAAAAGACATGATCAGAATCCCTATGAAACATTCAGAGAAAGGATCTCTAATATCATCTACTTTTATGTGTTTAGATATCCTGTGTTTATTCATAATCACAAAGATCATCTAGGGAAATTTAATGCAAAGGCTGATGATGGATACTTCCTTGGATACTCATTTGTCTTTAAAGCCTTCAAGGTCTATAACACAAGAAGACAACAAATAGATGAGACTTATCATGTTACCTTTGATGAGAGTATAAAAGCCATCAGGTTTACAAATACCTCAGTAAATTAAATTGGAATTGATGATTCATTTAGATATCCTCCTGATGAATTTCTTTAGGAGGATGACCCATCTATACAATATCAAGCAAATTTTGATATTTCATACTACATCATCCCTCATGGTCGTTCACTTATTGAACTCACCCAAGATACTCATGTCCCTGAAGTGATTACTTCAAATGAGCAAAATACACCTCACACTGAGGATGTTAAAGGTCCTCCTGACCTAATAAGCATTAAAGGGACACAAGAACAAAATGTTCAGAATGAACAAATCAACAGTGAACCCACTGAGGAATCTTCAAGAAACTACACTGAAACTTCAGTACCCACTACTGAACCTTCAGTTTCTGAAGTAACTCAGCCTCAAATCACTCATCATGCATCAACAAGTTCACATCCTGCTCCTCAAGATAAATGGTCAAGAGATCAACACACTGAACTTGTAAAAATCATTAGTGAACCCACTGAAGGCATGCTTACAAGAAGTATGGCTGCTAAACTGATATCTTCCTTAGCTAGTGAATTTCTATTTCCTGGCTTTCTCTTTAAGATATAACCTAATATGATGTCTGAGGCACTAAAACATCCAAGGTGGGTTGATGCAATGCAAGAAGAACTGAATCAGTTCTATAGACACAAAGTTTGGACTCTTGTTCCACTCCCTTATGGAAAGATAGCCAATGGCTCTAAATGAGTGTTTAGGAACAAGAATTACCAGAAAAAGTGTAAGTAACGTTGTAAGGTTTCTCCACCGGTTAAGGAGCTTGTTGACATAGTGCATTGAAACTCTCGAGTTGGGTACTCAGGGAGTGGAGCAGGGCGAGAAAAGGAGTCCTCGTATCCGAACCACTATAAATACTCGTGCATTCGTTAGATCTTTCCATTATTTATTTATAGTCTTGTTTATACATCATTTATTGTTGTGTATGTATATCTCAAAGATCTCACACATAAGTTTTGTAAACATACTTTAAAAGGGTAAATTGATCAACCCCTCCCTCTTCTAGTTTTCCACAGTTACGCAAGATGAACTGAAGTCTTTAGATCTTGATATTGATGATGTGCGGGGTCAAGGCTATGACAATGGATCTAATATGAAAGGTAAGCATCAGGGAGTACAAAAGAAATTTTTAGATATAAATCCTAGAGCAATTTATACTCCTTGTGATTGCCATAGCCTTAACTTAACATTATGTGACATCGCTAGCTCTTGTGGCAAATCTATGGACTTTTTTGGAGTTATACAACGTATTTACACTATTTTTGACAATTCTTCTAAGAGGTGGTTGATTTTGAAAGATAATCTTAAAGGATTGACTCTCAAGTCAATGTCCATAACCCGTTGAGAATGTCATGTTAAGAGTGTAAAAGCCATCAAATATCAGCTTTTAGAAATAAGATAAGCTTTACTTCAAGTTGCTGAAAAAGATAATAACTCTAAAATCAAACGTGAATCAAAATATCTAGTAACAAATGAGCTTGGTGATTTTATGTTTTTGGGAGCAACCATTATTTGGTTTGACATATTATCCGTCATATTTTGGTGAGCAAGAAGTTATAATATGATTATATGCTTATAGATGTTGCTACTAAAGAAGTTGAAGGGTTAATTTCATTCTTTGCGAAGTTTAGAGACACGGGCTTCCATAAAGCAATTAATCTTGATAAGCAAATTGCTATTGAAATGGATATTGATCGCGCATTTCATCAATGGTATGTAATTCGTAGAAAAAGACAATTTGATGAGATTTTAGTTGATCAAGATACTTCATATTCCATCGAAGAGTCATTTACGGTTCGATATTTTCTACACATTGTTGATCAAGCACTTGTTTCTCTTAGAACACGATTCAAACAGTGCAGAAAGTATGAAAAGTTTTTGGTTTTTTATTCACTTATCACAAGTTGAATTCATTTGATGACAATACTCTGAAGTCCCATTGTAACCATCTTGAAGCCGCACTAAAGAATAGTGAACGACCGGATGTTGATGCAAAGGATCTTTATATGAAATTCAGGTTGCTTAACAATTATTTGCCAAACAAAAACTGAAGACCTTATGATATTTTAAACTTATTAAAAGATCACGACTTTTTCCTAATGTAATGATTGCATATGTGGCATCGGCAGAAAAATGTTTTTCAAAACTGAAATTGTTGAAGTCATACTTGAGGTCCATAATGTCACAAGAGAGACTTAATGGATTAGACTTAATAGCAATTGAGAATCAACAACTAGACAACATTGATTATGAAGATCTAATCAACAACTTTGCTTTAAAGAACGCAAGGAGAATTGCATTGTTCAAAAAATAAGTTACACTGTATGTTATTAGTTAAAGTAATTTGCTATTATTTTACTTTTTTTAGACACATGTTGCAACTTTACTAATTTTAATAAAAGTTTTATAGAAGTATTTTAGACTATTTGTGTTTTAAAGAGCCCAGTTTATTATAATAGAACAGGGCACCAAAAATCCTCGAAACGCCCTGGACAGTTTGTGTAATAGTGGAACTAATATATAGAAGCCGGTTCGATGGGAAGCTTTTGAAAACAAAGTGCGCCGATGTAAATAAAGAACAAGATTAATATAGAGGTTAAACGAGCATTCCACACCCAAAAGGTGCCCCACATTGGTCTTTCTCGAAACCCCTGAGTAACTAAGGTAAACAACGTAGAAAAAGCACACATCTATACTATAGAGCAAAGAAAAAGGAGACAACCTGTACTATTTATTTGTTTAATACAGTGGAAAATTTCATGGAAAAAAAGGTTGAAAAACTCCATGCAACTTCCTAGCTTAAAATGTCAAAGGAAAATTGCAACGTAATGTAATTTCTTTCATTATTTCTTTGGTTTAATTTTCTTCGTTCACAAGTCGCAAAATTAGAGTTGTTATTTTACGTAGCATTATTTAGAGATACTCAACAAAGAGAAAAGTTCATTTGCATACCAGTTTCTCCTCACATACCAAGTGACAAATTTTCACCATCCATTTGAGTTTGATCTAATGGTGAGGATTAATCTAAGATTTAACTTTATTTAATGAATAAGATTAAACCTTAAAAAACATCCACCACTCATTCTTACCTTTGTGTTTTTTAATTAAAACACACTTTCACTCTTATCTTTAAAAATCACATACCGCAAAAATCGTAAAACGTTAAGATTTATAAATTACACCATCATGACGAGCATTTAATTATCTTTAAATAGAGGGGCACTTTCATATACTTTCGACAAATTTTTTTTTGTA
The DNA here is from genome assembly GCA_026074375.1 of Tanacetum coccineum. Taxonomy (NCBI): domain Eukaryota; kingdom Viridiplantae; phylum Streptophyta; class Magnoliopsida; order Asterales; family Asteraceae; genus Tanacetum; species Tanacetum coccineum. The sequence continues at coordinate 29,717 of BQNB010024944.1, forward strand.
TTTTTTTTGTTTTTCTCGTGCAATGTTTTGTTTGATATATCACTTGTGATATTACACTAATCTGTAAGTTAGAACACTTCACATGCTTTCGTAAAACGGGTATAAATATTTGTGTGGAACTCCAACTGATTCATCGTTTTTGGCATTTAAAAGTACACATCCTTAGCTTTCTAACCATTTATCATACATAATTTTTAGACCTCCAAATCAAAATAGTTTATTTATAGAAGTTGATGAATATCGAAGAATTTTATTTTTTATCATCAAACCCGCTTGAAGTATCACATGTGATATAACATATTTGTACGTTCGAACACTCAACATGATGTCATGAAATGAGCATAAGTATTTGTGTAAAACATTAAATGATTGATCATGTTTGACATAAAAATAAACATCTTTACCATTCTAACCATATATCAAACATAATTTGTGAAAATTAAATTAAAACACTATAAAAACTATGTTTTAACCCTTTTAATCCTACTAACAGTATAATATCACAAGTGATAGATAACATTGATTACATGTTAAGAATTTCAAAAATAATCACAATTAGTGTCACATTATATTGCTTTATCACATGTGATATTAATTATATGTGAAATACCATAACTAATGTCACATTATATTACTTTATCACATGAGATTTTATTATATATTTATTTATCACCGGTGATACTACAATGTCAGGGGTAATAATTGTTAAGCTACGAGTGAATCTTAGTTTATAAAGGTATTGGTATAGGTTTTAGTGGTTAGGGTTTTAGGGGTTTTGGTATATAGTTTAGTGGTTAGGGGTTTAAGGTTTAGGGTATAAATTTTAAAGTTTATGTATATATATCACTTGTGATATTACACCTAGTGGTTAGAGGTTTAGGTTTTTGGTATAGGGTAGTCGTCAGGGGTTTAGTGTTTTTGGTATAGATTTTAAAGTTTATGTATATACCACTTGTGATATTATACCTAGTGTTTATGGATTTAGGGTTTTTGCATAGGGTTTAGTGGTTAGGGGTTTAGGGTTTAGGTATAAGGATTAGTGGTTAGGGAGGAGGGTTGAAGGTTTTTGGCACAGGGTTTAGTGGTTAGAGGTTTAGGGTTTTGGTATATGGTTTAGTGGTTAGGTGTTTAGGGTTTATGGTATAGGGTTTAGTGGTTAAGGGTTTAGGTTTTGGGTATAAAATTTAGTGGTTAGGGGTTTAGGGTTTTTAGTATAGGTTTTAAAGTTTATATATATATCACTTGTGATATTATACATAGTGATTGGGGTTTAGGGGTTTTTGGTATAAGGTTTAGTGATTATGGGTTTAGGGTTTTTGGTATATGGTTTAGTGGTTAGGGGTTTAGGATATTTGGTATAGATTTTAAAGTTTATGTATATACCACTTGTGATATTATACCTAGTGTTTATGGATTTAGGGTTTTTGCATAGGGTTTAGTGGTTAGGGGTTTAGGGTTTAGGTATAAGGATTAGTGGTTAGGGAGGAGGGTTGAAGGTTTTTGGCACAGGGTTTAGTGGTTAGAGGTTTAGGGTTTTGGTATATGGTTTAGTGGTTAGGTGTTTAGGGTTTATGGTATAGGGTTTAGTGGTTAAGGGTTTAGGTTTTGGGTATAAAATTTAGGTTGGGGTGTTAGTATAGAGTTTATAGTTAGTGTATATATATAATACTTGTGATAATATACCTAATGGTTAGGGGTTTAAGGTTTTAGTGTACGGTTTAGTGGTTAAGGGTTTAGGGTTTTTGGTATATATTTTAAAGTTTCTGTATATATCATTTGTGATATTACTTTGTAGTAGTGGTTTAAGGTTTTTTGCTATAGGTTAAGTGGTTAAGGGTTTTTAAAGTTTTGGCATTTATTTTAATAGTTTATGTATAATCACTTGTGATATTATACTAGTGATTAAGGGGTTCAGGGTTTTTGATATATGGTTTAGTAGTTAGGGGTTTAGGGTTTTTGGTATAGTGTTTAGTGGTTAGGAAGGGGGTTTAGTTTTTTTGGTACAGGGTTTAGCGGTTAGTGGTTTAGGGTTTTGGTATAAAGTTTAGTGTATAGCGGTTTAGGGTTTTTGGTATATGGTTTGGTGGTTAGGGGTTTGAATTATTGGTATAGGGTTTTAAATGTTATTATATATCACTTGTGATATTATACTAGTGGTTAGAGGTTTAGTGGGTTTTGGTATAAGGTCTAGGGTTTTTTGGTTATATTTTAAAGTTTATGTTATATATCCTTGTGATATTATACATAGTAGTTGTGGTTTAGCGTTTTTGGTATAGTTTTTAGTGGCTAGGGGTTTAGAGTTTTTTAGCATATATTTTAAAGGTTTATGTGTATATCATGTGTGATATTATACTTTGTGGTTAGGGGTTTAGGATTTTTAGTATAAGGTTTAGTATTTAGATGTTTAGGGTTTTTGGTATAGATTTTAAAGTTTATGTATATATCACATGTGATATTATACCTAGTAGTTAGGGTTTAGGTTTTAGTATAAGGTTTAGTGGTTAGGAGTTTAGAGTTTTTGTTTATAGATTTAAGGTTTTATGTATATACCACTTGAGATATTATACCTAGTGGTTATGGGTTTAGAATTTTTTTTATAGGGTTTAGTGGTTAGGGTTTAATGGTTAGGGTTTTTAATGTTTTTGGCATAATATCAGTGATAGATAACGTATGAAACGGAAGAAAAGAAAAGAGAAGAGAGAACCATCTGAAAACGGACAAAAACGTGCGAAAACGGACGAAAATAGACAAAAATGTGCACAAAAATAAAAACAGATTAAAAACCGACGAAAAACGTATGGAAAAACAGGACTGAACACATATGAAAAAACGGATGGATTACGTCTGGAAAACGATCGAAAACAAAAAAAAAAAAAAAATGGACGAAAAAAACATATGAAAACGGACTATGAAAACGGACGAGAACGTGCGAAAACAAAAGAAAACGTGCAAAAACGAATAAAAACGTTCTGCTGTGAGAAACACAAAAACTTACAAAAAAACAGGACGAAACATGCGGAAAAATGTAAGAAACGTGCGAAGTTTTCGAAAGCGTGGGGAATCAGCCAAAGCGTACGAAAACGGGGATAACGTGCGAGAGCTAAGAAAAACGCGCGGATAGCTGACGAAAACACGCAAGAGCTTGCGAAAACGCGCGAGAGATGGCGAAAACGCGCGAGAGCTGGCATAAACGCGCGAGAGCTGGCGAAAATGCGCGTGAGCTGACGAAAACGCATGAGAACTGACTAAAACGCGGGAGAGCTGACAAAAACGCGGGAAAGCCTACGAAAATGGGCGAATGCGGACGAAAGCGTGCGAAAACGTGCGAAATCGGACGAAAACGTATGAAAATGTAAAAAAACGTGCGAAAACGTAAGAAAATGTCAAAAAACGTAAAAACAGACAAAAACGTAAAAAAACGAAGGAAACGTAAAAAAAAGATGAAAAATGAAAAAAAAGACGAAAACGTAAAATAACTGACGAAAACGTTAAAAAACGGATGAAAACGTAAAAAAACGGACGAAAACATAAAAAAACAGACAAAAACGTAAAATAACTGACGAAAACGAAAAAAAATGGACGAAAACGTAAAAAAAAACGAAAACGTAAAAAAAGGAGAAAACGTAAAAAACAGACGAAAACGTAAAAAAACAGACGAAAACATAAAAAAAACGGTCGAAAATGTAAAAAATTAGACGAACACGTAAAAAACTGATGAAAACGTAAAAAACTGACGAAAACGTAAAAAAACGGTCGAAACGTAAAAAAACTGATAAAAACGTAAAAAACTGACGAAAACGTAAAAAAACTGACGAAAACTAAAAAAAAAGAGGAAAACGTGAAATGAATAAACTGAAAGAAACGTTTAAAAAAACAGACGATAAACGTTAAAAACCTGCGCCGACAAAAAAAACGAAGAAAAGACGTAAAATAACGGATGAAATGTAAAAAAAAACAGACGGAAAACGTAAAATAACTGACGAAAACGGTAAAAAAACGGAACGAAACGTTAAAAAAAAAACAGAGGACGAAAACGTAAAAATAACTGACGGGGAAAACGTTAAAAAAACGGGACGAAAAAATGTAAATAAAAAAATGGACGGAAAACGTAAAATACAACACGAAAAAGTAAATATAAAAAAAAAATTCGAAAAGTAAAAAACAGCCGGGGGAAAAACGTAAAAAAAACAGACTGGAGAAAACATAAAAAAAAGGTACGAAAATGTAAAAAAATTAGACGAACTACGTAAAAAAACTGGCGGAACTATTACTCTATCAGTACTAACTTGAACTAACAGACTTAACTTTAATACTAACAGTATTAAGTCTGTTTACAATATTTTCCTAACAAAAGTTTGGCGTGGGCTGTTAGCCACGGCGCGAAGACCCTTGGCGCGAGCCATGGAGTCGTGCGCGGGCCATTTTGGCGCCATGGCTTGGCACAAACGAAAACGTAAAAAAAAGACGAAAACCTAAAAAACAGCCGAAAACGTAAAAAACAGACGAAAACATAAAAAAATGAACGAAAATGTAAAAAATTAAACGAACACGTAAAAAACTGACGAAAACGTAAAAAAATGACGAAAACGTAAAAAACGTAAAGAAACGTAAAAATACGTACAAAATGTCAAAAAAATCAATTAATTGCAATTTGGGCAAGATTTGCCAACACTACAAATAATGAGGGAGAGGTAGTGTGAGTTTTAGTAAATTTACACTTTTGGTCCCTCCATGTTTTTTTTAATCTTAAATCATGTCTTTTTAATCTAATGAAATGGATAGTCAAGATTTGTCCCTTGATATGCACGGAGAAACTAGTATGCAAAATAACTCACCTCACTCAACAAAATAATTCATTTAATGCTCAAAACATTCAAATCTTTGACTTCAAAAGTCTTGAAATACCTAAACAGGGAAAATATAGGAACCTTGAATGGATTTTATTCAATTAAATTCCAAAAGACTTTAATTTTATAAGCTATCTTTTCAACAAACGCGACAAAACGAGTGGCCACCGATTTTTTGGCTCAATAATCTTATACTCCGGAGCCAAAGTGCAATAACCGATCATGACACTAGTTGCAAACTTGACATCTATTATAAACTAATACTAGAAGAATGTACTTTATATTAAGAGTTAAGTTCATTAAATAGAAACGTACTTTTATCATTTTTTCGAGATCGATAACAAACATTTTTGTTACACTATTCAGGTAACTTAACTTTCAAAACTCTTATAATATAAGAAATATGACGACTTGCTCGGTTGAGCAGTTAAACTTAGTTTCCAGATAATATATATATAAAAAATTCGTTTCTTACATGAACATTCAAATATACATTGATTTTTGTGTAGTGTGGGCAAATAAGTACTATTTTCAAACTAAAGTCGTCCTTAACCACTTATTTTTCATTAATTTTCATTTTCATTTATTCATAAACAAGCATGATTACCCGCGCGTTACTGCGGGTCGTTAATTTTTTTGGCGTAGTTACGAGACATTATTATTTTTTATTTTTTTTATTTTGTGTAGTTTTATTTTTTCGGCCTCATGTTTAATAGTTTGTTTTTTTTCTTATATGGGCTTATGTGGGGGGCTCATGTTTAAAGGTTTCTTTTTTTGGCTATACGGGTTTTTTTTAATATAATTTTATGGGAACATGGGCTTTAAATGAGAATCGCGCGTTAATGCAGGTCGTTTTTTAATTGTATTTTGTGCGGGTTTATTTTTTCGGCCTCATGTTTAATAGTTTGTTTTTTTTCTTATATGGGCTTATGTGTGGGGCTTATGTTTAAAGGTTTCTTTTTTTGGCTATACGGGGTTTTTTTTTAATATAATTTTATGGGAACATGGGCTTTAAATGAGAATCGCGCGTTAATGCAGGGCGTTTTTTTATTGTATTTTGTGCGGGTTTATTTTTTCGGTCTCATGTTTAATAGTGCGGGTTAATTTTTGCGTTAAAATTTTATTTTTATTCTTTTCTATTTTTTATTTGTGCGGGTTTATTTTTTCGGTCTCATGTTTAATAGTTTGTTTTTTTATATGGGCTTATGTGTTGGGCCTCATGTCGCGAGTATTTTTTTATCTGAATAAGTCAATATTTTTGTAGTTTTTTTTTCTATTTTATGCCGGGCGGTTTTTTTACATTGCCAACAAAAAAACAAAAAAAATTTGCCAAATGGGTCGGCCCAAAGTGGGAGCCCAATAGGCCGGGTACTGTAGCAAAGCTGCCAAAAACGGCAGCGTTTCATCCCTAATATAGTATATACAAGCATGATAACCCGCGCGTTGCTGCGGGTCGTTAATTTTTTTCGCGTAGTTGCGAGGCATTATTATTTTTTATTTTTTTTATTTTGTGTAGTTTTATTTTTTCGGCCTCATGTTTAATAGTTTTTTTTTTTCTTATATGGGCTTATGTGGGGGGCTCATGTTTAAATGTTTCTTTTTTTGGCTATACGGGTTTTTTTTTAATATAATTTTATGGGAACATGGGCTTTAAATGAGAATCGCGCGTTAATGCAGGACGTTTTTTATTGTATTTTGTGCGGGTTTATTTTTTCGGTCTCATGTTTAATAGTGCGGGTTAATTTTTGCGTTAAAATTTTATTTTTATTCTTTTCTATTTTTTATTTGTGCGGGTTTATTTTTTCGGTCTCATGTTTAATAGTTTGTTTTTTATATATGGGCTTATGTATTGGGCCTCATGTCGCGGGTATTTTTTATCTTAATAAGTAAATAGTTTGTTTTTTTATATATTTTTTATCTTAATAAGCCAATATTTTTGTAATTTTTTTTTTCTATTTTGTGCCGAACGGTTTTTTTTACATTGCCTAAAAAAAAAAAACCCAAATGGGTTGGCCCAAATTCGGAGCCCAAAGGGCCGAGCACTGTAGCGTGTGGAACAAAACTACGTCGTTTTATTCTACGCGAGGCATTATTATTTTTATTTATTTTTATTTTGTGCGATTTTATTTTTTCGGCCTCATGTTTAATAGTTTGTTTTTTTCTTATATGGGCTTATGTGTGGGGCTTATGTTTAAAGGTTTCTTTTTTTTGGCTATACGGGTTTTTTTTTTTAATATAATTTTATGGGAACATGGGCTTTAAATGAGAATCGCGCGTTAATGCAGGGCGTTTTTTTATTGTATTTTGTGCGGGTTTATTTTTTCGGTCTCATGTTTAATAGTTTGTTTTTTTATATGGGTTTATGTGTTGGGCCTCATGTCGCGAGTATTTTTTTATCTGAATAAATCAATATTTTTGTAGTTTTTTTTCTATTTTATGCCGAGCGATTTTTTAACATTGCCTACAAATTTTTTTTTTTTGCCAAATGGGCCGGCCCAAAATCGGAGCCCAATGGGCCGGGTACTGTAGCAAAGCTGCCAAAAACGGCAGCGTTTCATCCCTAATATAGTATATATATATAATTACACATAAAACAATACAATCAAATAAACCCACTAATTCAAAAGCATAAATCTACAAACAAATTCTTATATTTGTGATTTAGATTTGATAATTAAATGGCTAATAAACACATTCAACCACATCTATACAACAATCAAGATCAAAATAAAAATAAAAATACCACCAGTCATATGCTCGAAAACCATCGTCATAATCAAGATCAAAACCACACGGAAAATGATCTGGAGCACTGCAGCAGATTTACTACAGAAACTCGATCAATTTACAAGCCCACGACATACTTCAGATTTGGTGAAATTTGCAAAATTTAAAGATGTTCTAGATTTACATTAATCTCAACATAGACATAGCACTAAAATATACACCTATAACCCATGGTGTATACTAATATGCTACGTAGTACTTTAGATACTACTGCTATACTTCGACCCTTCTTGGACAATGGTGTGAGTCAAATAAAGCTACAAGTAGGCTATCTAGAAAGCATAGTGCTGCATTATTAAAAAGCTAATAATGAAATACGGGAGAGCATAGTGCTGCATTATTAAAAAGCTAATAATGAAATACGGGAATTTATCTCTGTGCAAAAGTATTTAATCGGATAAAAAAACATAACCCATCAGACTAACACATGAAAAAAATATTAGATACGTGGATATTCAATAGGTCATGTTAGTATATTTATGAGTTACAAAAGTGTCGTTACTTAGATAGTGTAATAAAAAGATGGTTATCTAAATCAGATTAGTATATTTATGAGTTACAAAAGTGTCGTTACTTAGATAGTATAATAAAAAAGATGGTTATCTAAATCAGAAAAATAATGAAACTACGTTTCTATTTAATGGATTTAGAGTGGGAGGAGCGGTGGTGTCAAAGGCTGGCGCCGTACAACGGCGCGAGAAAACCCAACGGCGCACCGTTGCAACCAACCACGCCGTTGGCTATTTTTTTTAAAACTAGCCGTTGGGATGAGCGGATTTTTGAATATTATACCCCAAAAAATTCTATTTTTACCCCTTAAAAATCATATAAATACCTCATTATTATTTCATACTTCACATACACTTCCAACATATATTATTTCATACTTCAACGAAGCTAGGTCGAAAGATGCGATTTGCATATTAGGAAGACAAAAGAACTTCGAGATAGAAAAATGCACATCGATCTTCGACATGTCCTTGTGGAGCATTTATAGAATAATCACTAGTTTGTAATTTTTATTTTTATGTATTGTGTTCTTATTAATGAATTTAATTTTAGTTATAGTGTGTAATTTTGTTTTTATGTAAATGAAAAAAAAATTGGCCAACGGTACAGATTTCTGGTGCCAACAGATACCGCAGAAAATGTGATTTCGTTGAGTATTTTGCTGACGTGACATCACTTTTTGGGGATTTTTGCCAACGGCACGACTGTTCCAGCTCTTTTAACCCTAGTTTTGTTTATCCCCAACGCACCTCAGTAAAAAATCTGGAGGACGTAGAAGTAAGCTAGTGATCGTACAATGATTTGCACCTTTTTTATCAGAGCCCGCGTAAGGTGCAAACTGTGACACTTTAAGGCGTGAATGTGAATACCTGTCATAAGACAAGAAAGAAAGCGCATGGGCTAGCATGGAGCGTAGGGGTAGACCCTACGAACCGGCTCTGGCGTGAGAATCAGATGACATGATTTGTAGCAAGCGTTTAGAGAGAGAAAGTAGTAAGGGAATCAAAACATACCTCTTTTGTGAAAGTGAGCCGACTATTTATAGACAAACCTTAGGAATGACCTAGACTTTGCTACGTGTATCATTTAGATTGGATTAGAGGAGCATGATCTCGCTAGCCAATGAGAGAGTGTATGTCGAGGCTCTGAGATCGTGCGCATGTGCAACAGTTATGCACGGGCGGGAATAAAGGACAATCGTTTGTCCTTGTTTGGTCCACAAAATATTCAGTTTTGTCTTTTAGCACGGAGCCTTGCTCTGTTGTCAAAAGCTTCGGTTCCTCGAAGGCTTAGGCTCCATTTTGGGTGAACTTCGTTGCGTATTGACGGATTCCCTTATGGTAGCCTGATGGACTTTACGCCAATGAACACTTCGAAGCGTCATGTGCAGCATCGGAGGCTGGGCTCCGGCCGTCGGATGGGGAACACCATCAAGCCCCAAAGGATGATGTGTTGTGTTTGGTCCTTGCAGCATAAGGCATCAGACTCTATCTTGTTCGGAGAGTATTTTACGGGCTTTTGAATATGTCTTTTCAAAATTATATGCCAGAGTCTTGAAGCATTTTTCCGGGGCCTTTCATTTCTCTTCCCTAGAATGTACTCGAGTGTTTTTACCATAAATGCTTGCGCGTGGCTTCATGCACTTTTAAATCTTTCGCCGATTATTTAGTCCTGGTGGGCACGCGTACGACTTAGATTTACTCGTCGTTATGGATAAATATTCTTTTTCTTTTTCCTTTCACATTTTTACCGTCCACCTTAAAATTTCATGCTACATCTTGGTAATTTTGATCATACACCGGCTACCTTCTTCACTTTTTAACAGGTTCGTTATTTTCTCTGGATGATTATCTTATATTTTTATCGTCTTTTTCGTGATGTCTAAAAGGAACCTTCGATCACTCCCTTGCTCTATTACTCAGAGTGAGTTTGTTAACTTTGTGGGTGAGTATGGTATTGCTATCTGTTATGATCCCATTCATTCTTCTGAGGATCAAACTATTGTTGATGCGCCAAAAGGCTACATATCTTTGTATTTATCTTTGTTTAGTATTGGCAACTTAGGTTTTTCCTTTAATAGTTTTTGTCTTGATGTTTTCAAATTCTTCAAGTGTCATTTTCCCCTTCTCAACCCTTTTGGTGTTGCTTTTGTAACCTCCTTTGCGGTTGCTTGTAAGGCTTATGGGGGAGCCTACTGTTAATACAAATGTTTGCGTAAAAACAATATTTATATTTAATGATTTTCAAGTTTTGATAATAACAAATATAATGTCATACTACGTAAAAGTTTACGTAAACAAGTTATTTCGTCGTAAGTTTACTTTCTGACGTCAAATCACTTAAGGTATGAATATGACATTATAAAGAGTAGTTAATGATCAAAGAAAATATTTTGTCTTGCATACAAATTTAATTATTTTACATAAACCACTACTAATTAAATGATTTTAAATAAACACATGATTAATAATCAACTAGTTATATTAATCAATAACACAAAATAAGATTAATCATAAATGGAATAATCTTTTCATATCTTTTCAAATCTAAAAAATATTTCCATTTTAATGTTAAAAAATATTTTCTTCTAGAAAAATCTATGAAATCTGATTTTTAAGTACAATTAGAATATTTTGTAAAGATTTATGGTTAACCACTAAAAACAAAATAACAGCAAGCTGCTACCTACGGATCCACCAAAAAGGAAGACGGATCCAAGGTACGGTGGATCCGTGGATCCGCACAGCTGGCATATGAGGCCAGGATTTGAATTTCAAATTTGCCTATAAATAAGAACCAAATATTTTTATTTGCTTAACCTTTTCCTAACTTTTCTCTTGCATATTTATTTTCTCTCATTCATTATTTGATCATTATACTTATTATATAATTCATTACAAGTGATCCAATCATTCTACTTTTTAGTGAAAAACACAAAAAAGACTTTAAGCTTTAAGTTTTATTAGTTTAGTTGAGTCATCACATTTGTGATATTTATCCACCATCATCTATTTGTATTGTGTAATCATATATGTATGATTGGTTAGTATTTTATGCGTTAAACTACGTAGTGTGTTAGATTGGTTCTATCTCGAAGTAGAACTCGGTATTTAACTTAGTACCGTAAAAAGTATAAGGGACATGTATGATTTTCTCCGCCTAAAGGGAGCTTGTTGATATAGTGAAGAAAACTCTTGAGTTGGGTACTCGGGGAGTGGAGTAGGGCGAAAAAGAGCTTTGTAGCCGAACCACTATAAATCATCGTGTCTTTGGTTTGATCTTTCCTATCTTTACCTATTTACATTTCTTATTTACTTATTTATTTATTTATTGCAACAACTATCATATACATACATGTATATCTCTTGAATTCACATAAGTATCAATCTAAGTTTTAATTTTTAAAATAGTATAGACTATTCAGCCCCTCTTCTAGTTTCCACACTTACACTCCCCCTTTTTAGGTCTCTGTGTAGCGTTAGGCCTGCGGGTGACTGGCTTACCTTTCAGAAATGGCTTGGTTGTGAGATCCCCCAGATTTTCCTAAGCTCTATGACTAACATCAACCATTGGAAAACTAAGTTCATATTTGTCAAAGAAACTTTAATTTTGGAGGCTTGTCCTGATCTTATTACTTCATTCCGCCATGGTCTTGTCACTTTCAATTTCCCATATCCTGATGAACCTTTTGATGAGGTCTTGCGTGACCGTCTTATTTGTTATCTTTTTGAAGCTCGAATCTTCCCGGAGCCTATCTTGTACCTAGCCGGTCTTGTCTGGTCTTGGGAGGAAGATCCTAGCGTTCCTTCAATCTTTGTTGATGATAAGGGTACGACTTATTTGATTTTGTAGTCTTGCAGTTATTTCTTTCATGTGACTATGCATTTTGTTATTGTTTTGGGTGCTTTTTTTCCTTTTTTCAGAGATGTCATTCAAGAACTTCATGAAGCTGCCTGGTCATGCTACAACCTTTTCTGTTAAGCCAGCGGGAACTCTGGTTTATGTTGGAAGTCCTGTTAATATCATGGAACTTCAAGATGGTGGTGATCATGATGCTAGCTCTATTGGACCAGAGGATCAAAGTGCTCATAGTTTAGAGCTTATGAATGTTGATGACGAATCTATACCTAGAGGTAGGGATGATGCTAATAAGTTGGGTAAGAGACGCTTCATTACAACCTTTCTCAAGGAGAGTTCCCTAAAGAGGAAGGAGGTTGTGGAGGGGAGCAGCTCCAAACCTGAGGGTAAGAGGAGAAAACATGCCGCTCCAAAGAAAGGAAGCTCTCGTGGCAGTGCCCCTCCCATTTCAGCATCTGGACCCATTCCCAAAGGAGTAAGGAAGCATCCTCGTGTGTTAACTTACCATTTCGGTATTGATGAGCAAGATCTTGATCCGGTTGTTCCTGGTAATTCTTTTTACTCACATGTCTGTTTTTGTTATTAAACTTTAATTCTACGTTGTTTTTTTCTAATTATTTGTCTTGTTTTTGTATCCTTTTTAGAAGTTCTAGGAGCTTATTATTCCCACAACCTTCTGTCTCGGTTGAATTTTCCTTCATTCTTGAGGAAGCTTGATGGTTTATCCTTCGACGAGCTGACTAATGTTTATGACATTCACGCTCTTCATGCTGTCATGGTTGGAAATATGTTGGTCAACGAGTCTAAGATTATTGCCAAGGCATGTTCTTAGCTAAAAAATGATGTTGTTTCTCAGAAGAGCAAGAAATAAAGCCTTAAGCTCGAGGATAATCTATTTGAAGCCTGGAATAACCAAGACGTAGAGGGTAGTCAAGTTGTAAAGAATTTAAGATTAGAGAATGACTGGCTATCTAAAGAGTTGTCAATGGTAAGGGACGTGGCAGAATCTTTGAAGGATTCTCGAAAGAAACTTGTCGAAGAGCTGGACAGGTTGCATCCCTCCGTGGAGGAGGTTGAGCACCTTAGTTAGAAATGCTGAATACTTGAGGAGGAGAAGGGGTCTTTGTTATTTATGAGGGTTAGCCTTTGTGAGGAAGTTGAGGCTTTGTCCTATAAACTAAAGATTGCTAATCTAGAGTGGGCTGAGTAATTAAAGACTTCCTTCCTCTAGCCATTAAAAAAATCTTGTCCTTTAACTATTTCAACTTTGCCATGGGTGAACTCCAGCAGAAAGCTGTCGCTCTTGGCAGAACACAAGCTTTGAATGAGGTCTATGGTTTAGGGAGCTCATGGGATTTCAAAGTCATCAAGGATTATGACCCTGAGGCTGAGAAGATCTTTGATGATGCTGCGGAGTCCTTTTACAAGTTGGAGTTTCCTTATATCTCTATGCTTGTAGAGAAGGCGGATAAGAGCTTTAGTTATCTTGCCGCTGTGGAACCTCTAGCAATTAAAGAGACTGTTTCTTATCCCCCTTGATGTCGCTCCTTTTTCAATCTATGAAGCTTTTGTAATTTTTTGGTGTTCTTATCTGTACCCTGTGTTGTATCTCCCTGAACAATTTATCTGGTGTGTCCTTTTTAAGACAATTACTTTCTTATCTCACGGTGCTTGTGAGCCCGTTTAAACTGTTTGTTCTATTTGCTAGGTGTCTGAATACCCATGAACATGTACTTAATTGTGACTACGGTGGGTGGTTCTTATGTTAGTTGTTTTGGGCTTTCTTTAGCTTACTTTTCTTGCCCTTACTTATTTGTGACCAAGATAGGTGGTATTTTTATGACCCTTAGGCTTAGTTTATGAATATGCTAATTGTTGTTTCGTATACCTCTAGGTTATTTGGAGGATAGCTAGTCCTCCTTTCCTTTTTGGTTTGTAAACATAAACTTTATCAGTGACACTTAACGCATTTTGTTGCGGTTGAAAGTGTCTGGTTTCATTTCATCATTCGATAGGCTAGTAGCCGTTACAGTTGCCTTTATTGAAGGTCTTTAATAAAGAAGGATAAAATTGAAATGAAATATTGAAAAAGTTAAGAGTTTTATGCTCTTGTAGGCTACTTTGTCTCACATGTAGTATTTTCAGAGGTTGACTCCATTCCAGGTTCTTTGTATGATTCTTCCTTCTAGTGTTGATAGGGTATAAGCTCCCTTTTTTGTTAGATTCGAGTACTTTGTAGGGGCTGTTAGGGATTATATTTGAGTTGATAAGACAAAACAAGAATGAAACTAAAGGACTAAAATCGTCTTTCAAGAATTCTACAAGCTGGTGGAGAATTATTGGAGATTTAGTCAAAGATATCAAATTATAAAGATATCAAAAGATCTCCTTATGAAGAAAGAAGATAACAGAAGATCAAGTTAAATGTTTAAAAGATTTATGTTTATCTCTTTTTAAAACCTATTATCTCTAGTATATAAAGAGATACATGTTCTAGGTTTTAGGTATCCAGAAAAGTGTGTCAAGATGTAAAACACAGAAAAGTGTATGTGTGTGTGTCTAGGCGTCAAGTCCTCTAAGTGGATGCCTAGGATTTGTGTATTTTAGCCTCAAGGATCTTTGATTCCTTGTTATAGTTTAGATAACACGTTCTAGAATTGATCATCTAGAACTGGGGCTATAAAGAACGTTTGGTTATTAATGAAGAACACCTTGTTGAATATCTTTGTTCTTATTCCGCTTTGTTTTTATAACTTATGAACATTGATATTATCCTAGATAAAGGTCTAAACAACCTGAGCTTAAACGATCTAACGATCTTTAGGTTTTCACAATTGGTATCAGAGCCTCGTGGCTCTCGATCTAGGATCTACAAGGTGTATTGATGTCAAATCTATGAAGGAAGAGTGGTCATGTTTTTTATTTTTAGTGTTTGGTTTAATTCGTTGCAATTAGGGTATTCACAAATCCTAATTTAATAAAAACAGGAATGGTGATCATTAATGTTTCTACTAGCTTTGGTGAGTCGATCGTTTGATTGATGATGAACCCTAGTAGGGATGCATAACACACGACATCAAGATGATAGATGCAAAGACAAGGATTAGTGACAATTTAGCAACTGAAAAAGTTCGCTAAAAAGGTATCCTTATATGTTTTGTACTGCTTGTTGGATCGTTTACTGAATAGATCTTAACCTTTAGCTTGTAAATGGTTTGTTCCTTTAGATAATTCTAAAGCAACAATAATGAAACACTAATTTGAACACTATTGATTATGCAGAAACTAATCAATAATGCTAAGTAGAACAATATTAAGAATCATAAAAGAACTTTATATTATAACTTGAATCTGCCTAGGTTACAGATTACAAAACTATGATTGCTAATCGATCTTTATTGATCTGTGTAGAACTATATCTACTAACTATGCCTAGGGTTCCTTTTATAGACTAAAGAAATCCTAATAGGCTTTACAAAATGCGTATAGAGATCATGCATATCTTTTCCTAAGATATCTCATGCATATCTCTAACTCTAACTAACTTCTGCATAAGCAGACTTAACTATTACATAACCAGTACTAACTTATAATGAACTACCAGTACTAACTATGCTAACTCTTCTACCAGTACTAACAAGTGTACTGGCAGAACTAACTATATAACAAACATAATTAAGTCTTGTATACATAATTCCTAAGAATCATCCCCTAAACTTGAACTTCACTTGTTAACTTCAAGTTTCTCCAGTTTTCTTCAGCTTAAGCTTTTGAGGATTGTATCCAAACACTCTGTCAAATCTTGATCTTGATCTTTGATAATTTTGACATCTTTAGCTATCCATCTTTATCAACAACATATCTTTTCAGCAACACATCAACATCCAACTAAGTTGGCTTTGTAGTTTTTGGAAAACTACCAGCCATAAACAGATTTGATATGTCTTTACCATAAGCCATTTGCTATGAACTAGTCAATGCTTCATTGCAATAACAAGGTGCATTGATAACCTTATAGTTTTTAGCAAACTATCAGCTGGGGAGGGGGGGGGGTGGGGTGGAGGATGATGACTAGTGATTATTGTAATTTTTGGGGGGGGGTTTAAAGTCACATGAGGGGGGAGGGGGGGGAGGGGGGTGTGGGGGGGGTTGTAGGTTTAGGTATTGTGGGTGGGGTTTGTGGAGAGTGGGGTATGTTTTAAAATTAGTGGGTTGGAGTGTGGGGTTTGTGGTAATCTCAATTTTGGTGGTTTTTGGGGTGGGGGGGGGGGGGAGGTGATTATGGGTGTGGAGTGTGAAGTGGTGTGTTGGGTTTGTTGTGGGGTGGGGTTGGTTTTGTGGTGGTGTTTTTGTTTTGTGAGAGGTGTGTATTATTTGGGTTTGTTGATTAGGTATTTTCATTGGGTTTTGGGTGTTTATGATGTGTTAGGGTTGGGTGGTGGTGTTGTTGTTTTTTTTTGTGTGTGGGTGGTTATGTTGTTATGGTGTGTTGTTAGGGTAGATGTAGTTAGTTGTGTTAGTATGTATTGTAGGTGGAGTGGGAGGGTAGGGTGATATTGTATTTGAGGTTAGATGTTTTGGTGGTATGATGTTGTTAGATTTTGGAAGGAAATTAATAAGGAAAATTTATTGAGTTTACTTGGCAATCATCAAGGGTCTGCTTCAGGTTAAGCATTCTTGTCAGTAGGAAAGGATGTATCCAAACATTTTACTATTCTTCAAGCATCGATTTGATGAACTTGATAAGCTCAAATGCCATAGTACTTTCTTCTTTAGCTTCTAACTGCAAGTTCAACATCTTCTCTAATAATTCCTTGATCAGTAATCTCCATAGGTGTACCATCCATAAACAGAGTGTGAACTACATAATTTTCATGCAATTTCCATTTCAGCAATTTCATAACATTGTCTCTGTCTTGTCATTGCTCCTCCCCTGTTTGGATGCATCCTCCAAATCATCATCTGAAGACTCAACCTGTATGTATTTCCTCCTTCTTAGTTGTGAGGTGCTTGAATTCCTTTGTCTTTCTAATCTTTTGACTCTTTTCTTTAGTCTAAGGATCTCCACAGCTTGAGCATCCTTCTCTTTCTCCAAGTCAAGCACCTGTTTTGACAATTTTGTATACATAGTCATCAATTCTTGTAGTTTTAATCTACCCTCATCACTTCCAGGTGTGCAACCTCCTGGGAGAGGTGAATAATGGGGTGTGATTGGTACATTACCCGTCAATTCAAATTAATGTTCCATCCTGCCCTCCTCACTTCCAGATATGTGACCTTCTAAGAGAGGCGACTCAATGGGCTATTCAAGCACTCTCTCAGACCTAGTCTGAGCAAGAGCATCCCCTATGGTGTCTTGGCGTCTGGGACTGCCACCTGTATCCATACCCTGAGGAATGTCAACATTAGGCATTACCGTGGTCCCTGGGTCCCTATTAAAGTTATCACAGTCCTGTGACTGCATCTAAGCTAGCAGCAAAAAGTGATATCCCTATCCACAAACGTCAACCCCCCCCCCCTCCATATGGACAACCTCATCTGCTTTAAGGTCTTGATATCACTAGTCAGGTTACTTAGTGACCTTTTTTTGGTTCTCACTACGTTTTGAGTCTTTCTTTTTCCTTGATATGTAGTATGAAGATGGGAAAAAAAAAAAAAGTAGTTGCTCCAATGTGAAAACTTCAGTTTAAGGTTCAGAAAACAACATTGTAGAGGTTTTTAGTTGTAAGTGGTTTCTGTTTGAGATTTATAAACATTAGGTTTTGTGAAGTAAGGGTGTAGGTGTGGATTGTTCAGGGGGTGTTGCTGGCCCCTTCGACCGAAACCCTCAGGTGCTTGGTTATGCACCAACAGTATTAACGGTAACAAGCAGTACTAATATTAGCCTGGCAGTATTAATATTAGTCTAATAGTATTAATATTAGTCTAACAGTATTAATATTAGTCTAACAGTATTAACGTGTTCTTCAATAACTATGCAATAACATGCCTCTATTCCTCACAAGGCACACTAGAAAAAAACTAGATAGACATGTAGAAATTTCATGAGATCCCATATCTATGCATAGCCCATGAATAAAAGTTAAGAACTGTTAACCAAAACAACATACCAGTTGTAATCCATTCCACTCAAGACTTCCAGTTGTATATGATCACACCAAATCCAACCATACTGCTTTGCTTAACCTAGCAGTACTAATCCTTGAGATATCAGATTAAGCTTCAAATTCATCTAAAAAGCATCTCCAAACCATGTCAAGCATCAATCCACCCATGACAACTGAAACTAAGCAGATACTAAACCAAAGCCTAGCAGTATACAACTTTTTGTACCAGCAATATAAGTTCTTCAAATAAAAGTAAAATAAGGCCCAGCAATTAAAGTAACTGATCATCATGTTTACCTTCTAACTTCAATCCAAATAGCACTTGTGTATACTACACTGCACTTAAACACCATTAACCTCCCTTGAGATCATGCAGCTAACATGATTAAACAGCACAAATGCTTGCCACCAGAAAATTAAATCTACTCACATCAAAAGCTTTAGTAACACAAAATCAGCTACATTATTATCAGTGTGTATCTTGACCATCTCTATCAATCTCTTCTCATAGGAGTCTCTAATGAAATGATGCCTAATCTCTATATGCTTTGTTTTAGAATGGTAGACAGGATTCTTTTGAGCACACATATACACCTCATTATCAACATGAATCTTTGTCTGCATAAAATTGTATCCATAATCTAACATCTGATTTTGGATCTAAAGCACTTGACCACAGCTGTAAGAAGCATCAATATATTCAGCTTCAGTAGTTGAATTAGCCACCACAATCTACTTTTTACATTGCTAAGAGATTAACCTTGAACTAAGAAATTAACAACCTCCTGTTATGGATTTCCTGTCCAAACCTGGGCACCTGCAATAGTCCGCACCTGTCAGAAAAAGCGTCCAAAATAAAGGGAGAGTCCCATAATCCAAAGGACTAATTTTTTGGGTCGATCCGTTTAGGTATCTAAGAATCCCTTTTTTTTACTGCATTCAAGTGGGAAACTTTTGGTTGAACTTGAAATCTTGAGCATGCACAAACTAAGAACATAATATCTGGTCTAGAGGATGTAAGGTACATCAATGACCCAATCATTGACATGTATAAATAGACATCAACATCCTCACCATCTTCATCTTTTGTCAAAGCCTTGTTGGTTTCCACCGGAGTAGTACTGTCCTTATACTAGAAAAACCAAATTTCTTCAAGATTTCACCAACATACTTGTCCTGACTAATGAAGATCCCATCCTCTTTCTGCTTGACTTGTAAACCCAAGAAGAAAGTGAGCTCTCCCATTGAACTCATCTGGAACCTTTTGTGCATTATTTGCTCAAAATCTATACACAAAGACTTTTTAGTGGAACCAAAGATGATGTCATCTACATATACTTGTACCAGTAGAATATCATCCTTGACTCTTTTTATGAACAAAGTCTTGTCAATTTGACCTCTGTAGAATCCATTGTCCAGCAGATAGGTAGAGAGAGTCTCATACCAAGCTCTAGGAGCTTGGTGTAGTCCATATAAGGCTTTCTCCACCTTGTAAACCTTTTCTGGAAATTCTAGATCCACAAAACCTAGAGGTTGGCTTACATATACCTCCTCTTCAATAGTACCATAGAGAAAGGCACTTTTGACATCCATCTGGTACACAAGAAAATTCATGAATGATGCATAGGCTAAAAATAACCTGATTGCTTCAATCCTAGCAACATGAGCAAAAACCTCATCATAGTCTATACCCTCTTCTTGTTTGTATCCTTGTGCAACCAGCCTAGATTTATTTCTAACTACTATCCCCCTTTCATCTTTCTTATTTCTATACACCCACTTTATGCCAAAAAATAGCTTTCCTTTCCATAAGGAAGTCAACTAAGGGTCCAAACCTTCTAGATCATGAAACTGGAAGCAGCTCTTCTTTGCATTGCTTCACAACCCAGCGTTCATCATCAAGGGCTTGACTATCTTTGTGGTTTCCTCGAGAAGAACGAGCAAAGTAAGAAGCAGTTTAGAAATCTTTGTAATTTGACCTTCTTTGCTTTTAGATGTAGCTAATCATAGTATGTTCTCTAGAACTCTTCTTTTTCATGCCCCTTGTTTGTACTGCTGACTTTGGATCTCCAATTATTTAATCGTTAGGATGAATAGAGTGTACTCTAGTTGTGGGAATAGGACTGACTACAGTTGAAGGTTCCATCTTGTTGAAATCAGCCTTTGCACCTATAACTTGATCAGCAAAAGGAGAATTGTAAGTGTCCAAATCTTCATCATCAAAAGCATTGCCAAAAATGCCATTTTTTTAAGTATTTAAACTTTCAGCATATCCTCCTCTAAATCAGGCATGAGTGGATCATGTGGAAGATTAATGAATTTACTAAGAGGAACAAATGATGATCCAGCATCACCAAAAATTCTTGATCCACCAGCAGTATTAACTGGTGTACTAACAGTATTAAAACTGTTAGTGCTGATTGCTCTAGTAGACTTCCCTAAAAGATGATGCCTATTACATTGTGCTTCAAACTCTTTTCTAACAGCATCTGATTGCTCTTTAGTCTCCTTCTCTTGATCTATCATTTTGTCAAGAACATTCTTCAAGGTTTGTTCATTCTCACTTGCTGGTTTTTCGTACAACAAATTTTCAAATCACAATCACAGCAACATCATCAGCTGTATCATTTTTATACGTTTCATCTAAGCTCTTGTAGCTTGAAGAGATAGAAGACCATAATGGGAACACAATATATTGTTGAGAAGACATATTTTTTTCTTCAGATTGTCTAGCATCAACACTTTTCTTCAAACCTGTATCACCATTAGCTTCTTGTGAACCTGTATTTTTGTTAGTTTGATTCCCTACAGTAATTGGTTGATAGTTCATAGAATTTGTTAAGAAATCAATATCAAAAAGCCAGTTAGTCCCTGTCCTGCAACATGTTAGTTTATTTTCCAAAGAAGTTTGTACATGTAGATTCACTTCAAGCTTTTCTTTTCTGGTTTTGAGAATTAATACCCTTAAAGCTTTGCTATTCTACAGAGGTAACCCCCCCACCCCCCCCCACTAAAAACCCTTCTTCAGCCTTCCCATCAAATTTGCCTAAAGGGTCTAGGGTATTTAGAATAGTAACAGGACATCCAAAAGTCTCAACGAAACATTGCTTGTGTCTGCCAATTATAAGTTCATAGGGTGTCTTGTTATAAGGCTTGGTCACTAAAACCCTATTTAGAACATAACAAGCAGTATTAACTGCTTCAGCCCAAAATACAAGTAGGTAGAAGTGAGTCTGCTAGCATAGTGTACCCGCAGCCGTCAATCAAAGTATGTTTCTTTTCTTCATCAGCTACTCTATTTTGTTTGAGGAGATCTGGCCCACACTAAATTCCCTTTTTATCCATTTTAATCCACATAATTCATATTCAATTCCTTGTTTTTTGGAATTCTATCCCATTATCCACACACTGGATTACTTTAACCTTCTGGTTTATGAGTTTAGTTTTCTATTTATGTTATAAATCTCTTAAGAATCCCACTTGTCTCATCCTTAGAGGCTAAGAAGAAGACCTAGCTAAACCTGCTAAAGTCCATCATTATCTACCTAGTCAATATGTCTTATGGTTGATACTCCTAATAGATGTTGGACCAAATAAGTCCATATGCAACATCTGTAAGGGTTGTCTGATAAAGCTCATTAGTTTTAGAAGCCTAACAAAGCCTTGTGTTAACTTTTCCCGTCTAACACGCAACACAATTCAGGACAATTATGTCAAAAATCTTAAAGGAAGACCTCTTACAAGGTTTCCCTTCATAAGTTTATTCATTGTTTTAAAATTCACATGACCAAGCCTCCTATGCCATAATTTAGACTCATTAATTGTGGCTTTTACAAATAAAAAAGTTAAATCTCCAGAAGGAACAACATTCTTTAAATCAAAGCTGTACATATTGCTTTGCATGGGAACTCTAAGCAGTACTTGGCTTTCATCAAGTAGCTTAAAATCAGGAGACAAAACAAGACATTCAGTTTCAGTGAAAAGAACACTGTTTTTCTTGTCACACATTTGTGAGACAGAGAAAAGATTAAACTTTAGTTCTTTGACAAAAAAAGCATCTTCAAAGTCTAACTTATCTGTTCTTATCTTTCCTTTTCTTGTTATCTTACCACCTCTAGCACTTCCACCAAAAGCAACAAAACCTTCATCAATGTCTTGATAGTCAGTAAGGAAGTCTTAGTTCCCTGTCATGTGCCTGGAACATCCAATGTTAAATATTCCTTTGTTCTTCAAAGCTTGTTGTGGATTTCCATGCATAAAAGTAAGAGAGTCAGTGTCTCTTGGGGACCCAAGCCACAACTGGACTTAGTCTGGCCTTTGTGGAGATCTAATATTTTCACTCTTTTGGAGATCCATTGATCCACAATTGTCTTTGAGACATTGTTTAAATCAGTCATATTTAGTCTCACAACACAACCTACTGAGATCTTAACGGCATTGACCCTATTTCCCTTAACAGCACTAACTGCTGTTTTGCTCACAGTATTCAACACCATTTACCTGACAGTATTAACTTATACATTAAAATCCGTGGTATTTGGTGCCGGTGCTGTTGGTTTATAAAAAGACCTTCTAATAGGTGAATGAGACTTATCAAAAGCATTTGTTCTTAATTTTGAAACATTTACTCTATTTGTATGGGTAGTAGTATTAACTGGTCTGAATGTACTAGTTGGTGCTGTTGCTCTTAGAGAGCTTTTCTTGGCAGTACTAACTTGTACTTTTCCAGACCTTGTTAAGACTGCAGATGGAACAAATTTATTTTGATGATTTATTCTCTGAACATTATTCCAAACTGGTCTAATTTCCCTTTGACTAGTATTCTTTCCCATATTTTTCAAAACAGACTTTTTAGCCATTCTCTTTTCATGAAAATCACAGTCTTTTATTAGATGGTTGTAACTGCCACAAACAAAACAAGCTATCTTTGTAGACCCAAATTGTAACCCCAGTTTTTGAGTCATTTTCCCATTCCAATCTCTTTTATCTACCTTAGGATTTTGAGTGGTTATCCTAGGTTTTTCATCTTGTTTAGGTTTAACAGATTCATTTCTAGCATTAGTAAACTGAATCTTTTTAAAACTAGGTTTGTATGTTGCTTGCAAATCATTAGATTGAAAAATATCCTCATCATCATCACTAACCTAATCTTCAATGATAACTCCACTAGGCCTAACAGATTCAACTCTAGGCATTTCTACACTAGTATTGCTAGGTGGAGTGATACTTGTTTCAACTTAAGACACACTAACACTAGTCTTATTTGTTGTAGGCCTATAAACAGAATCATCCAATCCTGTAAAAGATAGGTCAGCAAGTGGAGGCATGAAGTTCCCAGTTAAAGGAGGAGGAACAGCATGATATCCATTATCCTTTTTGAACCTATCATTTGTTTGATTGTCATCTCCATCACTTGAACGGATATCAAACACACTATTAAACAATTCACTACCACTTGAATCATTTTCATTCAACTGATCTCCATATCCTAGACTAGTTTTATCTTTAGAACTTATTTGACTATTAATCAGTTTATTTAAGTTTTTAGAAGATGTTTCAAACTGTTATAGTTTAGCTTTTAAATCATCTTTTTCTCTTAAGGTTTCATCTATCTGATTTTTGAGTCTAGTGATAACATTACTTTTGTCTTTTACTTCAAATTCTAAGACTGTAATATTTTCTTCATAAACAGCTTCATTTTTCTGATGAACAACTAACTGTGCCTCTACAGATTCTAGGCCTAACTGATAAGCTATAATTTCTAGATTAGCCTTACTAAGAGTTTGTCGCTGTTCATCAAACTGTTTTTGAAGTTTTTCATATGTTTTTACATACTTTTTAGAACAAGATTGTACCTCTGTGTCAGACCCTAAGGAGTTTGAAGTGTAGGCTATGAGAGCAAACTCAGATGGTTCATCTTGAGTTATATAACTCCAGTCATATCCCAGCCCATCCTGGACAATCAAAGCATTGTCCTAAACAACCAATGCATCAGAGGTCTCTACTGGTACAGTCCTTCTGGTGTTGTCCTTGCTCTTATACCCTGCATCTCTGATTCGTAGTTTTATATACCCAAAATATATATATTAATATAACTTTAAGAGTAATTAAGAAAATTACCAAGTTACCCTTGATAAAATTCACTCTCAAAAATATATATAATATAATATATAATACGTATATTAAACCGGGTAAGTATGATCACCCGGGTCGTTTCCCCAACGACTAGTGAAATTGAAACCACGTTCTAGTTCGGATTCTGATTTGAATGAAGCAAAGATATTTTGGATAAGCTATTACTACTTAATTAAGAAGCAACAAATAATGACAATTAAGCAAGTAAACAAATTTTAATCCCTAAAATTGTAAACTAAAATTTTCACTAAATAAAGAAAAAATTGCCGAAAATTATTAAAAATAAAAAGCCCTAATTTTTATCTTTTTATTAGAGACTAATTAAACTAATTAAACTAACCCTAATTATTAATTAAAACTAAATAAAACTTATTACTAACTAAAATAGGGACTAATTGTGAAAAAGACTTAAGGACTAACGGGCTAAATCATTTAACGGGCAAGGATTAACTAGAAAACAACTAAAACAGAAAATTTACAGGAATGGTCCCTGAGGACTTACCCCGACAACAACTAAGGCCCGAATTAAGGTGAGATTTGAAAAGTGCTTATTATTAAAAACTTAAAAGAGCAAAGTTGGAGATTAAGCTATTATGAACAAATTTAATAAAAGAACCTTGTGCTGAAAATCAATAATAAGCTCAAAAAGAGCTTATCTTTAAGCTGTTTACAGAAAGTGAGGTTTTGGGCTTATTTTCACTTAAACAGCCATAAAATACTCAAATTAAGCTTAATTCTAAAAAGGAAAAGTGATCTAGAAAGCTTATGATGTGCTTAATCTAAAAATGAAAAGAAATTAAAGCTTAAACTACTTTTATGCTACTGAAATTGATCATGAACTAAGCAAACTCAGGAAATAAGCAAAGTAACACAAAACCCAAATAAGCTAAAAACCTTAATAAGCTAAACTAGACTCTAAAACTTTAAGGACTTATTAAACTACTTATAATCTATCTAATTAAGCTGTAAAATCTAGACTTAAAAGCTGAATTAACAAATTTAAATCCTAAAGATTCTAAGTACTGTTTTTGGAGTTTTCAGGTTTTTTATGACTTTTGACAGCTAAATTTAACTAGGAAAATAAGCTAGAAATTGCAAATTAAGACTTAAAATCTATTAAGCTATATTAAAACTCAAGTCCTACTGAATTTGATAAGCTAAATCCTAAAATTACTGTTTCAATTTAAACTAAGAACACAGCAGTACTAACTGAGGTTAGTACTGCTAGTGTAAAAGTTCAACAGTACTTTCAAGTGAAAGTACTGCTGATGCAATTTGACTTTTAAGAACAAAATTAAGCTATGAAATAAGCTAGAAAATGAAAACTAAAGCTAAATTCATAATAAGCTATAACTAAACTTAATACTACTGAATTTGACAAGCTAAAATCTAAGCTAACAGTACTAACTTATGGTTAGTACTGGTAGTGTAAAGGTACAGCAGTACTAACTTATGTTAGTACTGCTAGTGTAAATCAAGAGTGCACTAAACCAAACACTCCTGGTTCTTGATTAATGACAGATTTGCTGAAAAGCTTTTTAAGAGAAATCTAATGAACAAGTACTGAATACCAGATAAAAACTAACTTAAAACAGACTTAATTAACAAAACTTAACAACTAAATAAGCCTTAATCTAAGTTCTTACTATATAAACAAATTTTGGTTTTTTTTTATGGGACTTTTTATGACAGTAGAACATTTGTAACTAGTGATATTAACTTATTTAAGCAAAAACAGATGAAAACACATAACTAATAAGCTAGTAGAGATAATTAAACACTAATAAGCAAAGAGAATAAGCAAATAAGCAATATTAAACATATAGCTATATCTAAGCAATTTAAACAAGAAATTAGTGAAGAGTGAGAAGGAGGAAAACTTTATACTGATCCTTTAGACTAAACAAAAAAGGAACCAATAATGGCACTACTAAGCTCCTTAGCTTATTATTAAGCTAGGGTATAAGTCCTTGGGATCTCTTCCAAGTTAAAGATCCCCTTCCAAAGCTTATTTCCAAATAGGTCCATGATAGATTTAACTGATTAATGGTTTAGATAAGATTAATACTGAATTCAAACAGCTCTATTTCAGCTTATAGACTGAAAGAGCTTTTAAATGAGCTTATTAAGAGAGTTTATGAAAAAGGAACTTTGAGAGATTAAGAAAAACTGAATTTCATTAATGAAAGTTACTGATTACATTACTTGGAAAGAAGATTACAAAACATTTTAAGGAAAAATTACATTTAAGAAAAATACAAAATTTAAGCTTAATCAATGTCTAAAATAAAAAAACTAGAGATCGTACCAATTCTGATTGTGTGTGAGAATGAGGCCTATTTATAGTGCTAAGCTGAAGCTTCTAGGACCTCTTGCCTTGCTCTCCAAACCTTCAATCTCTGCCATTCATCGCCTTAATCATTTGAGGGCTATTGTAAGCCGTTGGATCATTTGTGTGCACCTCAGGATTGCCAAGCTGTCATTCTTTGATTGTGACAGCTTGTGTTACTTATGTGAGGGATACAAGAGCAATTTTCTTCCTTACTTGTGCTTTTCTCTCAATAACGTGGCATTCTTCCTTTGGAATTGGACCAATCAGAGATGGGGAGTGACATTTCTTACTGCCAAGGTGTACTTAATCCCACGAATTGTCCTTTTTAACCTTCAATTTCTTTTTGCCCCTTGATGTAAGTGGAGGGTGAAATGGGGAAGACGATGAACAGTGAATGGGATTTACCCGCCTATTTTATAACTGAAATGGGTAAAACTCGTTTGAACTTTGGCTTTGTAACACAAATGGTCCTTGTCTTTTGGTTCTCTCTTATTTCTAGTTATAGAACAGTTTGGGAATTAGCAATTTTGGCCCTTGTGTTTTATAATAAGAGGAAATGGGCTTTGTTGACATTTATTGACCAATGTTTGACTGGGATTTGACTGAGGCTTGACTTTTCTGGCTTCGGCTTTGGATCTTTGGCTTCTTCTTCTGATTCTCGTGTCCGTGCTTGCTCGTTTTTGATTGTTTTCTTGTGATTTTTGACTTATCCATACCTGCACACACAAAACACAAATACAAGCATATTTTTGCCATTTTTGGTCTGTTTTGGGTTTAATTGGGTTATTTTAGGTACAAACGGATATGTGTATTTTACACTTATCAAAATTCCCCAAACTAAACGATTGTGTGTCCTCACGCAATATCACATGCCTTATAACCAAATATCTCGAAACTTCCCCAAACTAAACAT
>BQNB010024945.1:0-60177 GCA_026074375.1 Tanacetum coccineum
TTAGTTAGACCGGTAGGTAACCCGTTTATGTTTAAGCAATTATGCTCATAATTAACTAATAAAGATTTGAATAGTGGACTACAAGTATATAAAACACCGTCAAACAATAAGTAGGTAAAGTCCCGTTGGGCTAGGGTTTTAATAGGATCGCCACTGCTTTGATTCCCTAAGATAGATTATAATTAAACTAAATAATGCTTTATGCTGATGCGTTAATTGTGACACGATTAATCATGTCTAGGTCCCTACTACAAGAAACCCCCAATACGTCGTATCCAAGACATTGGATACGCCGTATCGAACCGACTCCAGACCCTATAAATAGAAAACTCAAAAATGAGTTTTAAGTGTGCTAAATCATATTCTCAATACCTAAACCACAAAAGTAGATTTTTAGAGGAGAAAAAGAGCAGAAGAGGTATCGCAACGCATTCTAATCCATAGGAGACAACGTGTAATTTCTAATACTTTTGTAATCGTTCAGTTTTGGGTATCATTCGTTAACTCGGTTAGTTTACCTTGGCTAAGCCATTACTCTTGTATTTATTATGATGTTTGAAGGCTAACACCTTCGGGTATTAGCCATTATTATGAAGATCTGAATGTTTAGTTTTGTTTTTATCTCGATTGCTTAATTTATCGTTGTATGCTTGTTTATGTTTATCAATTTATACTTGTTTAGACTTTAATATGTGATCTTATTCAACTGGATTAGTGATACGGACCAGATAATCTAGATGTAGGGAATAGTGTCCATATAGAAATTTATAAATCTAGAAATACTAGGATCCCAATGTTATGTCCTGCTAAATTGTCGTAGGATACGCTTCTGGCTTAATAGATATCGGATAGTGCCTGTTGGTTTGTTGAAACAAGTTGATATAGGTGTTCCTAGATAATTATAAGTTAGAAATAACTGATTTTGATTCCATTGGATAGTATACGGGAAAAGGTGGACTACTGAGGAGCTATAAATTAGTCCGTTAAGCAATAAGTGGGTAAAGTCTCTATAAGCTAGGGTTTAACAAGATCACCATTGCTTTAATCACGAAGATAGATTATAATCAGCAAATAAGGATGCTTTATGCAGATGCTTTAACTATGACAAAATTAATGTGTCTAGGTCTTAGGAAGAAGTCCCGCTTAAGTCTAAGAATGATATACCATCTTGAGATAAGTTAGTCCATTAGCATTCGGATATAAACAAACCAACTTCTAATCGGATTAATGATGGCTAATACAGTTTTCTATTATAAGGCTTGACCGCTCTATTATCTTTTGTTAATTTGCTTGCGTAAGTTATAGTGTCTTGAATTGATTGTAGTCACCACCAAACCCGTGCCAGTCTCTTAGGCTGAAACCCCCTTTTAACCTGTTAGAATTAGAATTAGAACTAACATACGATTTAGTCATAGGTTTGATCTATTTAGATTTAGAATTAACTTAGATTTCGTATCAGCTAAGAATATTAATAATTTGAGAAGATTTAACCTCGCTTTCATGTGTTCGACACATACTTACCTAAATTACCACTGGACGGGTTACTTACACTGACCCGTTAAAGTGTTGTTTTTGGTTTAGTCGACAAAATATAAATTTAAAACTTGAATTCATTAAAAATATACACCACACAACGACACAATCAGGATTAATAGAAGTATTTAATGTTATGAGAAGGCGGCGCACAAAGTTTTGTGCGGCTGTACTTAGGGAGTTAATGCAATAGTATTTATGACTTCATTTATTCTTCGACTTTGAGGAGAAGTGCGACGCACAATTGGTAAGTACGACGCACATTTGCATTTTCCAGCTTGAGACTTTATCTTTTTCTTGCATCTTGATTTCCGAAGTGTATAAGTACTTGATCTTTGTTTATTTAGAGCTCGAGATGTCTTCAAGTGAACCTGTAAGTATTTCATGCTATTAAGTATCGAAAGTTTATGAAGAATATGAGTAAAATATGTATAAATAACGCCACCTAAAACATGTATAATGTTATCAAAATCCCTCCACACTTAGCTATTGCTTGCCTTAAGCAATCAAAGCGAGAAAATAAGATCAATTATCGTGACTTGGAGAAAATTTGGTTTTTTTTACAAGAGTTTGCATATTGATTAACTTTTCAGGCATAGACATATAACATAGCACCTCATAGGGGAATGTGTTTGATTTGTAATTTACTCGAGTCACTCGAGACAGGGTTTATATATTACTGTAATGACACTCAATTTGCACAGACATAATGATTCTATGACAACTCCATATGCTCTGTACTTGACACATAAACATGACGGAAAGGAAAGCGAAACTTGATACTGTTGAGGAGATCTATAGCTTTATACAAATCTACGTGTGCAGACTTAAGCCTTTATTTCTTTTGGCACTACTCTCTCTCTCTCTTCTCCTATATATTATATTATATATTTATATATATATATGTATATATATTCACTTGATAACGAAGGCTTGGAATAAAACTTCTTTAATCTTTCACTTCTTACTCTTAGTTATTTTAAGCAATTGCACTAAGGGAGTGCTTTGAAGAATAGGGAAATTGCGAACTTATAACATATGATTAATTAGGCTTTGGTCTAGTAAATGATGATCAAGCACAAGTTCTAGAGCTTCTAAATTACCAGCTCACTCATATAAGTATCAACCAATACCACTGTTCCAGAAAAGGCGACAAATTATAAATACACAACCATAACGACGGATGAGACACTTGAAATTGCATTCAAACCTTAACATGAACAGGCTAAAGGCATCAATTATCTTAGGTACCAAAGGTGGGTACCCGAATAATTTTAAGGCTTATAATTCTCACAATTTAGTGGACTAGGTTATGCTAGTTATAATGTCAATCTGGGTGGACTTGCCTTACTAAGAGCATTTTTATATTAATTTTTTATAAAATATCAGTTAGAAAAATTTTTGGCAGGGCAAACATGGAGGGATATGATTAATTTTTCCTATTTGGATCCCTTCCACACTTAAGTTGAACATTGCCCTTAATGTGATAACTGATAAACTAAAGAATATAGAAAATTAAGGGAAAACAGTACTTACCGGAGCATAGAGATATATAGCTGCGGGAGAGCTATCCTTGAGCATACTGCATAAAAGTAAATACACAAAAACACACAAAAAGAAAATATTTTTATGCTTTTTTAAGAAAAATAAATAAAGGATACGAATAGAGTTGTATGGAGGGGGAACTCCTCCACACTTAAGTAAAGCACGGGTTACCTCTCGAGAAGCGCTTAATTTTTAAGAGAGTCGTTAGCTAGACTCATGCTTCTGGAGTTCATTCTTTCAGAAAGAAGGGAGTGACTACTTCCTTTTGGTTATTATAATATTCTTCTTCATGATATAGTTTGAGTCGATGGCCATTAACAATAAATGTCTTTCCATCTTTTCCATATAATTCAACATATCCGAATGGATATTGATATTTCACTACGTATGGTCCTAGCCAGCGAGATCAGAGTTTTGGCTGTTTAAATTTATACTTTGAGTGAAAAAGCAGGACCTTCTTTCCATGTTTGAATTCTTTTCTCATTCTTAATTTTCTATCGTACCAGACTTTGGTTCTTGCCTTGTACAGTCGAGAGTTTTCATAGGCTTGGTGTCTAAGTTCGTCTAATTCATGTAACTGAAACATTTATTTTTCTCCAAAAACAATGAGACCAGGGTTGCAATTCTTAAGTGCCCAGTATGCACGGTGTTCAATTTCAAATGGCAGGTGACAATTTTTTCCATATATAAGTTTGTACGGTGTTGTACCGGTTGGTGTTTTGTTAGCAGTGTGAAAAGCCCACAGAGCGTCATCAAGTTTTCTTGACCAAATAGCATGATTATCTTTAACAGTCTTTTCAAGAATTCTTTTAAGGGATCTGTTCGTGTTTTTAACTTGACAACTTGTTTGAGGGTGGTATGATGTAGAGAAACGGTGACTAACTCCATATCTTTTCATGGTTTTTTCCATTATCTTGTTACAGAAGTGAGTACCTTAATCGCTTATTAGAGCTTTAGGCATTCCGAAACGGCAGAATAGTTTCTTCAAGAAAGTGATAACCACTCGGGCATCATTAGTTGGTAAAGCTTAAGCTTTGGCCCATTTAGATACGTAATCGACAGCGACAAGAATGTATTCAAACTTATGTGATTTGGGAATGTTCCCATAAAGTCAATACCCCATACATTGAAAATTTCACATACTTGAATATTGGTTAAAGGCATCTCATCATGTTTTGAAATATTTCCTGTCTTTTGGCATGCTTCGCAAAGGCTAACTAGAGTATGAGCTTCTTTTATGATTGTTGGCCAGTAAAATCCTGAATCTAGGACCTTTTTAGCGGTTACGTTCGGTCCATAATGTCCACAGGTTGGTCCGTGGTGACATTGATCTAAAATGGTACGAGTTTCTGATCCATAGACACATCGTCTAATCATACCGTCAGAACATACTTTGAAAAGATAGGGTTCTTCCCAAAAATAGTGTTTGAGGTCAGAGAAGAATTTGTTCTTTTGTTGGTACGTTATCCCTTTTGGTATAATATCACCGACCAAATAGTTTGCAAAGTCTGCGAACCATGGTTCATCTTCAGTGTTAATTTCCATAAGGGTTTCTCCAAGAAAGTTATCGTTAACTTCACTGTCATCACTTGTCTCGTCATTGTCAATCCGAGATAAGTGGTCGGCAGCAACATTTTCTGTACCTTTTTTATCTTTGATTTCTATATTGAATTCTTGTAGGAGTAGAATCCAACGAATAAGATGGGGTTTTGCGTCTTGTTTTTTAAACAGATGTTTAAGAGCTGAGTGATCAGTGTGAACAATAGTTTTTGATAGTATAAGATAGGATCTAAATTTGTCGAATGCAAAAACTACAGCCATAAGTTCTTTCTCGGTTATGGTGTATTTTTGTTGAGCTGGGTTGAGAGTTTTTCTTGCAAAATAGATTGGGTGAAAGTTTTTACCATCTTTTTGACCTAAGACAGCTCCAACTGCGAAATCACTTGCATCACACATAAGTTCAAACAGAAGATTCTAGTTTGGGCTTACGATCATAGGAGCACATGTGAGTTTCTCTTTTAATAATTTGAATGCTTTTCGACATTCATCATCGAATTCGAACAGAGTATCTTTTTCAAGTAGCTTAGTTAGAGGTCGGGCAATTTTTGAGAAATCTTTTATGAATCGTCGGTAAAAACTGACATGTCCAAGAAAGCTTCTAACACCTTTGATATTGGTGGGGGTGGAAGTTTTGAGATTACGTCGATCTTTGCTTTGTCGACTTCAAGGTCTGGCAAACAACCTTGTGTCCAAGCACAATTCCTTTTTTGACCATGAAGTAATATTTTTCCCAATTAAGGACAAGATGAGCATCTTTGCAACGTTGGATCATTTTATCAAGGTTGTTTAGGCATTTGTCAAAATAGTTTCCAAAGACGGAGAAATCGTCCATGAATACTTCAACTGATTCTTCAATCATATCGTGAAAGATTGCCAACATGCACCTTTGGAATGTAGCTGGAGCATTACATAATCCAAAAGGCATTCGCCTATAAGCGTATGTACCGAAGGGACATGTGAACGTTGTTTTTTCTTGGTCCATAGGATCGATAGGAATTTGGAAATATCAAGAAAAAACATCAAGGAAATAGAAATATTTATTTCCTGCGAGTCTTTTCAACATTTGATCCATAAACGGTAAAGGGAAATGATCTTTTGCGGTTGCTTCATTGAGTTTCCGATAGTCGATGCATACTCGGAAACCCGTAACGGTCCTTGTTGGAACAAGTTCATCATTTTCATTTGTGACTACTGTAATACCGCCTTTCTTTATTACACAGTGAATAGGACTAACCCAAGGACTATCGGCAATTAGATAAATAATACCGGTATCCAAGAGTTTCACGATTTCTTTCTTAACAACTTCTTGCATGTTTGGATTTAACCTTCTCTGTTTTTAGACAACTGGCTTTTGGTCATCCAGAAGTTGTATCTTGTGTTTACAGAATGATGGGCAGATACCAGGAATGTTTGTTGTTTTCCAGACAAATGCTTCTTAGGTTTTTTAAGGACGGATACAAGTTTGCTTTTGTTTTGAGCAGAGAGTTAAGATGATATGATTACAGAAAGAAAATAGGGTTCTTCCAAAATACATATTCCAAGTTATCAAGAAGAGGTTTGAGTTTGAGATCTGTAGGAGGTTCTTCGAGAGATGTCTTGATTTTATAATCTGTGTTGATGGTGATTTTCTCAAATTTCAGTTCTTCTTCATCGGACGCAAAGTCATAGTTTTCATTTTCAGCCATTGCTATGAATTTATAGAATTCAAAAAAGATTTCTTCTTCTAGAATGGTTCCTTTAATGGAATGGAGGATTTTGCTTCCTTTGTCTAGAAGAGCATCGAAATCCTCTTCTAAGATTTCATCAATAACATCGATACTGAAACATGTATCATCGTTTGAATAAGAGTGTTTAATGGCAGAGTCGATATTAAAGATCATTCGTTCAGTCCCAACTCCAAGATTGAGTTGTTTCAGTTTAACTCGAATTACTGCATCAGCAGTGTAAAGAAAGGGTCGTCCCAAGATGAGAGGAACTTTGCTATCTTCTTCCATTTTGAGAATAACGAAATCAGCAGGGAAGATGAATTTACCAACTTCAACGAGCATATTTTTAGCTATTTCAACAGGGTATTGGAATGATCGGTCGGCTAATCTTACGCTCATTTTGGTAGGTTTAAGGATTTCGAGAGATAGTTTCGCATATAAGGAATACGTCATAAGGTTAATGCTAGCACCAAGGTCCGCTAAAGCATAAATGAGTAAACTTGACATACAAAAACAACCATCCCCTTTTACCTTCGTGCTTAAGCTATAAGACCTTGGCGAGTTGGCTGCTGCATTACACCTTATTATGATGTATTACCATCTCTTCTCAAACCTTCGTCTATTCCTGAACGAATCCTTTAAAGACTTATCCAAAATGATGCGTCAAATGAATCGCCGAATATGCCGCTACAATATCACAAACCCTTATATGTCCCCCACTACCGACCCCCACCTCACTAATCTAATTACCCAACAAACAATCAACTAATAAACAAACCCCCCCCCAACCAAAACCCCCCCCCCCCCCCCCCACCCCCCCCCCCCCCCCCCCCCCCCCCTCCCCCCAACCCCCAACAATCAACCCAACCCCACCCATTACACCCCAAATTCGTTTTTATTGAGTTGCACAGGAATAAAGAACTTCTGAGGTCTCCCAAGTATGGGTTGTGCAACTTTATTTTTGGATCATTCGCTGATGAACTTTCATTCGCTCAAGAAGAAGAGAAGAAAGCAGGCAAAATTAAAATTTGTTCGATCTTATCTTTGTTGTTTATGAGTTCTTTGAGAAATTTGCCATAGTTAGGCATTCCTGCTAAGACGTTGACAAGAGGTACGTTGATTCAGACGACTCGGGTTATGTCGAGGAATTTTCCATTTTAAGCTTCCATTTTTTCTATTCTAAGGCATTGAGGATATGATATTTTTGGTTTGTATGGTTTGGGTAACGATGTTTCTGTGACTAGTTTTGGATCTTTAAGTTTAGTTTAAGGTGTAGGTTCATCGTCTTTGTCATCGCTATCAAAGTTGATAGGAGTTTCAGTATCGTTTTGTTGATCATTTGTGTTAACTGGTGAGTCGTATGATTTACCACTTCTTGTGAATACGGCATTCACATGCTTATTACGAGATTATGGTGGTTGATAGGATTTGGAGTTGTTTCCTTGTGGGTTTGGTTGAGTGTTGCTCGAAAGAGATCCAAAAGGTCGACCAGATTGCTTGTCAGCGAGTCTGTCAAACTTAGTTTCAAGGTTTTAGATTGAAGCTTGATGATTTTTGGCTACTGTTTTGAGTTGAGTTTTGAGTCCATGAATGTTTCTTTGACAAAAGCATTGGTTGATTGCTGAGATTTCATGACATCGTTGAATTTTCTTTGAAGATCATAGGATTTATCATCGGTGTTGGATCGGTAGTTATCTCGGTTGTAATTATTTCGTTCGTTTGAACGGCAATTATCACTATTTGAGTCTCGGTCGCGGTAATCATTGTAAAAACGAGTCTTACGAAAAGTTGCATTGAGTTTGTAGCCGCTTTATCCTTTACAAAGAATAGGATGTCATCTTTGTCAAGATCGGAGGGTTGTGTTTCATGTTTTCGCCACAAGATTGGGAGTTCTTTGTACTGAGCATCCATTTTTATGGTCATGGATCACATTCGGGACGCATTTTTTAATTTGTCAGTTGCCCGACGAAGAATATTACTGATACCTTCTGCGGCCAAAAAATTAAAGCAACGTTCGGTTTTCTTAAGAGATGATTTTGTTTTTTTTTTTGATTTCTAGCCAGTCGAGCTTGAGTAAGACTTTATCTTCTTTCGAGAAGCTAATAAGATTGATTTTTGGTGTATTTTTTATAAAAAGAAATCACCGGCTGCGACATTTTAGAACTTCTTGAACCTAGGAGGGTGCCAACCAAGTGTTATTTGCTTAAGGCATGGGCAGAAGATTATAGGATTTGATATGCGTTGCCTTTGGTATAGATTAAGGACCCATGATAGTGTCGGGCATTTTTTTCATACGAAGCCAAGCATCGGTTAGAGATTCGTTTTCATGTTGAGAAAGGACACGGATTTCACTGAGGATTTGGTCGAAAAGAGATGGTGGAAGGAAAGAAATCTGGCTATAACTGAGAATTATGTGATGAAAGATTGTTTGAAGTTCTTCTCATTTATTTTTGATAGGTTCCTTCGTTGAGTTCGTCCAGCCACTGTTTTTTGCTTCTCCAGTGACGGTGATAGGGGAAACATCATTAGCGCGGGACACGCTTTCAATTTTCGGTTATCTCTGTTATTTAAAAAAATGTCACAAAGTCTAGGAATTCGTATAATGTGTTGTGAGGCAATTCGGTTTTGGTTCTACCACAAATTGGTTTTCCTTTAACGAGAGTTTCAAGTGGTTACCTTTATGGAAAATATTTGTTTGCGGTTTTTCAAGATAGTGATGCGAACCCACGGAGTCAAATAAGCGGACCATCTCTATGGTCGGCCACGGCCCAAATGGTTTCATCATCCATAGGGTCATTTAATTTCAAGAATATCAAAGAAGTGAAGATGTAATTGATTTTGTTATTTGTCGAGAATTGGCGGATAGGCATTTCTCGGGTTATATCCATGAGTGTTGAGGGTCTGGGGTTGTTTCTTTGATCCGAATGGAACTCTTCTGTTTCATCGAGAAAAAAGTCTTAGATTCAGAGTAATTCAGGTTGCAGGTAACGTATAAACGGTGTTAAACAAGTTCAGAATTGGAAGCACGTGTATCAAAACTATACGGTGATTTTTAAAAGGGGGGAAGTCGTGTGTTGTATGGATAGCAGGCCACATGGGGTTTTTTTGTGGTTGTAAAAAATCAATTTTCTAGCAGTTTTGACTATAAAAAATTAAAAAATCTCCGGCAACTTGGCACCAAAAACTTTGATGTGTTGTCAAAAGCTTTATTAAAATTTATAATGGACTGAATAATACAATTTAATTATAGGGAAATAACACACGGATTTAATTAGTATATAACCATGTATGAAGTATAATCTTTTTTAGGTAAGACCAGATCGTTCACAGGGATTTGAGTAGTGTTCAAATAATCAGAAGAAAAATAGACTTTAACAATCTTGAAAATAACTTTTGTTTTACCAGTGATAATAAGGATGACTACTCGGATAGTTGAGAATAATTTATAAGTAGTGGTAATGATTTTGACCTCCGAAGATGGAACTTTTAAACTTTTAAAAAGGATTTTCGTCAGATACGTTTTCACCAAATTAACTTAATTAACTTAAGACTTATATTTAATTGGCTAGACCAAATGTGTCACTCAAATGATCCAGTTACTTATTATATTAAAGCTTATTTTGTTTATCAATTTACGAAAGTAGATTTCTTGACACGTACGATAAGGATCATAGACAAATCTTTAAAACCGTATAGATCATAACAGGTCTTTCGACCTATACCGATACGATTATATAATCTAATTTGACAAGCAAAACTAACAAGATAAGATATAATAGGGTTGCAACATAAGCTTGAGATTAATGAGATCACGATCATACCAAACACTTATTTATTATCTATAAACTTTCACGATAGTAGTCATGAGAGAATTAGGCTCTCATGACTATGTAGTTCATAACATAACTTGATTCAAAAAGAAACTTCATTATTTCAATAAACTAGATAATATTCTTCTTCGTTCTTGGTTGTTTGATCTTGAATCTTCAAAAGGTATGGTGTTTATGGCTTAGGAAAAGGTTAGGAAGGTGGAGAATGATTGGGAAGGGTTTAGGATATCATAAGGGTGAGAGAGAGTGTATGTGATAAGAGAGAATTGAGTATGAAGGGATGATTCGTGGTGAAAATTCGTCTCCTATTTATAGGCTGATTTCAGGGTAGAAGTGCGGCTCACAAGATAAATTCTGCGGCGTACTTGGTGATTAAATGCGAAGGTAATTTAATGTTTATTGAAGAAGTGCGGCGCACAAAATTATTTGTACGGCGTACTTAGGGAGTTAATGCAATAGTATTTACGACTTCATTTATTCTTCGATTTTGAGGAGAAGTGCGGCGCACAATTGGTAAGTGCGGCGCACATTTTCATTTTTCAGCTTGAAACTATATCTTTTTCTTGCATCTTGATTTCCGAAGTGTATAAGTACTTCATCTTTGTTTATTTAGAGCTCGGGATATCTTTAAGTGAACTGACAAGTATTTGATGCTATTAAGTATCGAAAGTTCATGAGAAATGATAAAATATGTATAAGTAATGCCACCGAAAACATGTATAATTTAGGCGTTATCAAAGTATAAGATTAGTCACGTGGACACACACCATTACAAATCCTTTCCAACTCATTTCCAACCAAATAAATAATGATGTAAGAACCTGAAGATTAACCTTTGGTTGAAAACATGCAAGAACACCGTGTTGACAATTTCACATATACCACATATAATCACAATCAAAGAGTTGTTTAAAGATATGATGTTATTTTCATATTTCCTTGTAAATATGAGTCAATTTTGTTTCCTTTGTAAATATGAGTCATATTGATGTTTTTGAACCCAACATGTTTTTTCTACCATTTGAACTTACAATTATAATCTTTAACCTTGGTGCTTATGCAAGAAATATATACATTCTCATTTTTTCTTAAGATAATAATTTTAAACTCTTACTGAGAATTTATTTTTAGAGCCCAATGATCACTGCCTAGATTTAAACAAAAATTAGGCTAAGTATTGAAGGACCCGCTAATAGGTATCGGCGGGTAGTGTAGGACTCGCTGAGTGCAAAGCCTTAGTGAGCAACCTCAGACATATTCAAGTTAAAGACATCGTCAAGGAAGTCGAAGATTACTTAAAGACATACTCGTTAGCTGGGATGTATCTCAGTTGGTATGTAGAAGGAATACGCTGTGGTTTTAGGGAGAGTCAGAGGTGGTAATACTCTGACTATCCTATTACCCTTTGAAGAAGAACAAGCTGAACTTAAGCTTTTCTCTAAGCTAGGTTTAGGCGAGAAACTCAATAATGCTTGAAGGCGGGACAAAAGGTTATTTAAGTTAAAGCCTATACCAAGTATAACGTTGGTAAAGTATGGGGGGGGGGGGTGTTTCCAAGAATGGACGTGCATTAAATACCTTGTACATCCTCTACAGGATTCTTGACACATCGCAACCACCCCCACTAAGGATGCAACCTCATATTAGTATAAATAAAGAATGTTGTAAGGAGTAAATGCTACCACTTTTATTGTTGTATTTATTATATGCATTTACTCCTTCGTCGAACTTACCAAGTAGTCTGCTGATCCTATCATCTGGTCTATATAAGTTCACTTGTAAACTTGATACATCATCAAGTTTACTTGTTCAAAGGGTGACCTTACATTGTCATTCAATTTGTGATATCCATAACACATTATAATACTTTGATTTTTATGAATAAAGCATTGCACGATTGAAAAGTTATTACTTGTGTTACTTATAGTTGATAAGTGTTATATTCCATATAGACCTGTAAATTGGGACTTTCAATTGGTATCAGAGCAGTGTTGATTTATAAAACCTTTTAGAAACTGTTCTTTATTTTAAACAAATCAAGATCCAATCATGTCTAGAATTGTACCGCCTATCCCACCACCACTAGGAAAAAAATGCTTACAATACTGGTAGTGCAAATAGAGTAGACACAATGCCTATAATAAATGACACCATTAACAACACGACTACAACTAATGTAGCTCAAAATGTTGTTGATGTGAATCTCCCTTAACTTCTTGATTCAAAAGGAGGTTCTCATGTCACAAATGTTCCTGAGTTTGACAAAGAGGATTTCACGAGCTGGAAAGTTAGGTTCTTAGTGTTTCTTGATGGCCTTAAACCTTACCTTCTAAAAACTCTAGAAGATGGACCATTTATACCTTTGTCAAATCTGTCCCCTTCTACTAATCCTTTACGTAAACCTCAAAATCAATAGACACATGCAGAAGCACGTCTTGCTAATCAAGATAAAAGATTAAAAAGTATCATTATATCTTTCTTACCAAATTATGTGATGAAGGCTGTCATTAAATTGTAAAACTGCCAAAGCCATATGGAATGATCTCATCTTAGCTCATGAGGGACCATATGATATAAGAGATACCAAGATTGCTGCCTCGAGACTCAAATTCAATGCTTTTAAAGCACTTAAAGGTGAGAAAGTGGATGGAACATTCACATGGATAAAATGCTTGTTAAATGATCTTGAAAACAATGGCGTAATAATCCCTCAAGCTAAAGTCAATGCCATGTTTGTTAACAACTTGCCAAAAAAATGGCTGAGCATGAATCAAACTCAAAGGGCCAACAACTCAATCAAAAATGATTGCCTGGCTACTCTATATGGCAAGTATAATTATGAAGAAGGCCTGATTGATCAGTTCTATGAGTCAGAGACATAGAGATTTACTATTCAGGCCTCAAGTTTAAAAGCCTTGATTTCTAACAATCAAGTTCAAGACAGTAAATTGGATGTTGAAGAAGATCTAAGAAGCAGTAGTGAATTCATTGCTGATTTAAACGCTGAGTATCATGAAAGGGATCCGCTGGCAAATCAAAAAAGGTTTTACAAGAGATATGGTAGGGTTGGGTCGGTAAGGAAGCCAATAGACAAGTCTAATGAAACCTGTTTTGCCTTTGGAAAGCAAGGACACTTTCAGAAAGAATGTCCATCAAACAAAACATCCACACCATCCTATCCTCCTTCAAACAAATCCTCTACATCATCTTATCCTTCTTCAACTAAATCCTACAACAAACCAAAAATCTCACACATACTTCTCCTCAAAACAGTGACAATCATCCAAAGGATTACAAAGGGAAGTACAAGGGACTGTAAGGTGAGATAGTTGTCCTAACTAAGAAGATTGATGCTATGTCAAAAGGAAAGAGTGGAAAGGGGTTAGTAGCTGATTCATTTGACTGGGATGAAGAATCTATTTCGTCAAAGGATGAGGAGACCACTAAAATAAAGGCATTTATGGCAATCACTGAGGAAGAGCCATCTGTTGGGAAGGCTGATGCAAAATCTGGTTAGTGGGTTAAACTATGAAAAAGGTACACAGAATCTTGTCTATGACTGATGGTGATGAAAGGAAACATGTTCTAGACTATACTCACGTTGACCTTCACTACGTGGAGGATCAAAGGAAAAACTTGGTTAACAAATTTAATCTTCTTAAACAAGAATTTTCCTTACATAAGTCTGAACTTTGTTACCTAAAAAATACTATGTGCATTAACTATTCCCTTCAAAATAAATTCACCAGAGTTAATCTAGAGAATGAATCTATGAAGGATGAGATCTCTGACCTAAAAAAGGTCATCGAAAAATGGACCTGTAGTAAAGTCACCCTTGACCAACTGCTCTCTGAGCAAATACCTGGCAACATTGTCAAGGCCTTAGGAGGAAGAGGTAAGAGGAAAGAGAAAATCTCCTCAAAAGAAGTCATTTTCACTAAGGCTGATGAATCCTCATCTATGCCAATTCTAGAGATCACCTCTGACTCTAAGTCTGAATGTGAGACTCATGAACCTCTTCCACCTCTTTCTAAGCTGATAGGAGCTGCACCCACTGGCACCCTAAATAGTCTTATTTCTTTGGCCGACCTAACACTCAACATGGCAGATCTGACACTTAACACATCTGTCCCTAAAAAGACAAAACTAACATCTAATAAAGTGTCACATACATATGCCATTAAGAAAAAGACCGAGACCAAGTCACCCGCTATACCTTTTCCTCAACCTGAAAAGAAGGCTGACTTATCCGCTGAGCAACTTCTCCTGACACTAATGGATGAAGTTAAGAGTCTGAAAGAACAAATCAAAGTTCCTTCAGAGAACACTCTATCTATATCACAAACTGGGAGCTCAAAGTCTTCTAAAGGCAAACAAACCACCTGGTTTGGACCTTGTAAGCACTATGGTTTTAAAAATCATCTTGCTAAAGATTGTTACATAAAACCAAAGTGCTCCACTTGTGGGTACACTAACTATTTGACCAAGGAACATCTTGAACAAACTATTGTTAATAAAACCCTAACAAAGCTAAAAGCTCAATCATCTATGAATCCCTTAGCTAAGAAGGCTCTTATGATTCCAAAGCCTTTTAAAGATTGTAAATACAATGGATTCAATGACCATCATTCTGATAATTATGAATACTACCCTGGGTGTGAAGTATGTGGTAGTGTTTCTCATGAAACAACTGACTATCCTAAGAAGCACCCCAACAACAGGAAACCAAGGATTGCTAACAAGCGATCCACGAAACCCACTGAAAAGTGGGTTCACAAAAGAAACTAATATGTGTAAAAATGTCTGTGCAGTAATACTTAAAGAGGTCTATATGGTATCTAGATAGTGGTTGTTCTAGACACATGACAGGGGTTAAACAAGATCTGCATAGATATTCAAAGGAATCAAGTCCTAAAGTGGTCTTTGAAGATAACTCTTTAAGAAAAACAGAAGGATATGGCTTAGTTAATTGTAACGGAATCACCTTTACCAGGGTGGCTTATGTTGATCCCAGTTAAGCTTGTTTAAGGTTTAGTTATGCTAGATAAATCTAACACAACTTAATTAAGAAACTTTGTTTGATAATACTAAAGATTATGCGGAAACTAATCTTTAATATAAGAAATTAAACAGCTTAACACAAACAATATACAATATAATTCAACAAACAATAAAAGCTCCAATATTATTATTACAAATAATACGAATACTTTCTTAGTATTAGGGTTACAAAACCTTGAAGCTATGACAATTCTATGAATGACTCGTTTTTGGTACTTGTGTAGATGATTGAGATATTAAACTCTATTCCTTAGGACCTCCTTTTATACACCAAGAAGTCCTAGTCGATTTACAATATATTCCTAAGACTTAGAATATTCTCTATGATCTATTCTATAAATAACTAATACTTATCACATAATTAATCTTGATCTCCAATCAATCTTTATCCTTTCTTCTGTCTTTATCCATCCCTTAACAGTAGAAACTCTTTCAGCAGTCTTAATCTTTGAGCAGTTGTAACTTTTATACTAGCAGCATTAACTTCTAACACCAGCAGTAGTAACTTATACACCATCAGTATTAACTGTGTATAAGCAGTAGTAACTACTTAGAATATTTTCTTTAATCTTCACCAGCAGTACTAACTTTACACTAGCAATACTTACATTGCATTAGTAGTACTAATATATACTAGCAGTACTAAGTTACACTAGCAGTAGTAACTAAGTTACACTAGCAGTAGTAACTGTGAACTAGCAGTACTAACTACTTAGCATATTTTTTATTAAAGTTAATGAACAACACTAACTTTAGCTTAGCAGAAGTAACACAAGCCTTAGCAGCAGTAACTTCAAGATCATCATAAAGTCTTTAAATCCCAACAATCCTCCCCTAAATTTGATATTCATCTTCAAATCTCAAGTTTCTTCATTGAAAGCTTCATTAATCACCAGTAGGATGC
The DNA here is from genome assembly GCA_026074375.1 of Tanacetum coccineum. NCBI lineage: Eukaryota > Viridiplantae > Streptophyta > Magnoliopsida > Asterales > Asteraceae > Tanacetum > Tanacetum coccineum. The sequence continues at coordinate 16,140 of BQNB010024945.1, forward strand.
TTCCAAACACTTCATTCAGGTACACAGCCTTCCTTAAGCTGTTTCTTGACCAATCTAAAAAGCTCAAATTCCATTTCACACTCATAATCAACTTGAAGATTCACATCATTGAACATCTGATGTAGTGTGTGATTTATAAGTAGATACATCTTCTCAACCAATAGATAAAACAACATGGATTGCATTGTTACACAATGAACTCCACAAGAATCATAAAGCTTATAGTTCAGCACTTTAACGAATCCTTGTTGATTCTTCCATACATTATCTTTAACATGATGTTCAAACATGGTCTTTAATTTAAGAAGTAAGAAATTATCCATGTAATTCACTTGCCATGTCTTTTTAAATCTTGCTTTGACTATACTCCAAAGAACTTCCAAATCTTCTTTGTCAAATCTTTTAAGAATCTTTCTAAAAGTTAAATATATCTGAGAATTACCATCTGCTCTGATAATTTGAAAATAGTTTTTCTTTCCTTTTTTGTAAATCTTGTAATCAACAATGGTTGGAGATTTAGTAGATAAAGGTATAACATCAATAGTTACATCATCTCTATCATCTGGAATTATTTCTAAACATTTTTTAAGCTCTTCAGACTCTTTGTCTTCTTCTAACTAGTGCTTTTTAGAGCTTTCTTGTTCCTGCTCTCTTTAAACTACTCTCATGTGATATCTCTGCTTCTGCCTTCTTGGAACTCTCTTCCACCAGCTCAGTTCTGTAGTCAACAAAGGTATTCACCCTTTTCATTGCTTTGTCAAATAATTCTTGAATATTGGCAAAGGACTTGTTCTTCAAACTTTTTGGCTTCCATCCTTCTATGTTTTTCAGATAAGTACACATGATACTCCTTTGTTGAGCTCTTGTTGGTGGTCTGTTCCTCTTCTCTTTTGCTCTCTTAGCTGCAAAATGTTTTCTTCTTTGCTCTAAGAATTGTACAAACAATCTTGCCTTTTCTTCATCAGTCAATTCTTCTTGCTCTTGAGCTTGTAGTCTTTAAGCCAACTGATAATTAGCTTTAATTTTATCTTGAACATCATCCCAAGCTATGTTGGCCTCTTCAACTTGTTGAGCTTTTTCTCTGGCAAGCATTTCTTCTTCTTCTTCTTCTTCTTTAGCTTGTAGCTTGAAGGCAAGTTCTTCATCAAGCCAAAGTAGATCTTTCTTAGACATTTTCTTCACAGGTTCTGGTTCAACCATTTTACCATTACCCTTGTTCTGAACCTCTTGTGATGGTTGTTGTGAAGAAATTGTTGGTGTAGGTGCTTGCTCCTGTTCATGAATAACAATCCCTTTAGCTCTGGGTCTCGTGCTAACAGTTGTAATTGTTATAGCAGCATTTGTTATTATAAGTGTTAGCATTGTTGTACCCTGCTCTGGTTCTTGTATCACAACCTTATCAGCCTTGGGTTTTGCACTCTTAAAATCTGCCAGTGCTTGAGCCAAAGTCATTTCAACATCAGTTATTATAGTTGTTGTAGTTGTAGTTGTAGTAGCACTAACTGGAATTGTAACAGCAGTAACTTCTTCAACCACACTTCTTGTTTCCTCAGCAGCTGTAACAACATCTTTATTGTCAACAATCACCTCATCACCATCTAAGTCATGTACTCCTAACATATCTGTATCAGCATCAAAATGAGTACTATCTAAAGTAATTCCTGCATCAGCATCAATATCAGCTATCCTCCCTTGTTTGGATGCATCCTCTTCACCCAAACCTTCTTCATCAGAAGATTCCACTCTTCTAGATGAACCAACCTTGTATAATCTTTTAAGCCTATAAGTTCTTGACTTATTCCTCCTCTCTAGCTTCTTGACTCTCCTTTTCAAACTTGCAATCTCTATATATTGAGTGGTCTTTGTAGTCTCCAAAGCAAGAACTCTTGATTGTAAAGTTATACATAATTCCATCAATTCCTAAAGTTTTAGACTATCCTCACCACTTCAAAGCGTGTTACCTCTTGCGAGCAGTAGATTATTGGAAAGTTTAGATACATTCTCAGACCTAGTCTGACCAATTGTATCCCCCATGGTTTCTTGGCACCTGGGACTACTGCCTAAACTAGTTCTTGGGGAACTTGGTTCATTAGGTGTTGCCTTGGATTGGGTCTTATTGATATTACCCTTATCCTGCTCTGTATCTAAGCTAGTAGCAGTAGTGATAGCCCTTTCCAAACTGTCATCCATCTCCTCATTGACAGCCTCATCTACTACATTATCTATAGGACCACCAGACTAAGGTATCTCAGTGTCCTTTCTCTTTAGCTTGCTTGGTTTTTATTTCTTTTAAGGTTGAGATGTTGATGGTTGAATAATAGTAGGTGTGTGATGGGGATCAGTGGGATTTGCTGAACTTTCACCCATTTCTTCTTGATGTTGTACCACCATTGTTGGAAATAAGGGTGTTTCCCTTCTAGAAAATCCTTTCCCTACCCTTCTTATATTCCCAAATATCTTCTTAGTGTGAGAGGGAGTAACATAAATCCTCTTGTGACTTGGCATCCCTTCTAGTTGCTTATCCAAAAAGACTTGTACAAACCTTGGATACATTAAGAATTTGCCAGACACATTCTCCAAGTTCTTCACCATACTTTCAAAAAAAAACTTAAACTTCTGGTTTGTAGCCAAACAGATAATTGCAGATGCCATAGTTGTAAAACAATATGAATAAGGAATTTCCATTGTGGGGAGAAGAATGCTTTATAGAAAGTGAGTTTTTATGAAACCTGCTCATACCCCATTAATGTAAGTTGTTCAAAGATGGTAGCATTGGGTAGACAATCAACACCTTCAGCATCTTCCAGTTGAAGATATCTTCTCACAGTTGATTCAGTTATGATTATCTTTTTCCCATCCACTAGTGCTTGTAACTATACTTCCCCATTGATAGTTTTTGCCTTGATAGTAGCCCAGAATTGTTCAATACATGAAGTATAGATTGTAGGATTAACCGTTAATGCATTCTTAATTGGGTGTGCATTCAAGAAATCCACAATTTGTTCAAACCCTTCACTTTCTGCGGGTTTAGACAAGAACGCGACCATGTTGTGAGTATCAGCAAACTTTAGGGTCGTCATTGTGTTGGGTTTTGATGATGGATGATAAAATTGAGTTAGGGTTTATGATTAAAGAGTATATAAAAGAGAGAAATCCGAGTAATGAGTGATAAAACCTTAATCAAAAAGTATTAAGAAAATAACCTCACAGTATTTAACCATCACCAGCAGTAGTAAGTTTATGCCTAGCAGCATTAACCAGCAATAGTAAGTTTATGCCTAGCAGCATTAACTTTCACCAGCAGCAGTAAGTTTATGCCTAGCAGCATTAACTTTCACCAGCAGCAGAAAGTTTATGCCTAGCAGCATTAACTTTCACCAGCAGCAGTAAATTTATGCCTAGCAGCATTAACTTTCACCAAAAGTAGTAAGTTTATGCCTAGCAGCATTAACTTTGAGTCACCAGTATTAACTCTAATTCCATTCCAAACACTCTGTTTGTTTTTAATATATTCAACTCTCTTTCTGTTTTTTAACTCACCACTTCTCTTAATTCTTTTTCTCACCAAATCACTCTGTCTGTTTTTACACAGCTCTCTTTCTGTTTTTTATTTTCACCAACTCTCTTAATTGTTTTTCTCACCAAATCACTCTGTCTGTTTTTACATAACTCTTTCGTCATCAATCTAACACTTTTCTTTGCTTTTCCTGCAAAATGTTAGTCTAAAAACTAAGAAAACACAAGCCATAACAATTTTCACAATATTAATTATACTAGCAATATTAAGTATAACTAAAAGTATTAACTCTACAGTATTAAGTATAACCATGAGTTCTAATTATACTTAGCAGCAGAAACTTTTAATGTCCTGAATAACAGTACTAATTCATACAAAACTTTACAAAAACATAAAGAGATAAAAGATTTTAGAGATTTAACATTCCAATACTAGAAATCAAATATTGAAATCTACTTACATCAAAAGCTTTTATAAGCAAATCTGCACAATTCCCCTTTCACCCCTTCTTCATCATAATCAATCCCTTCTTCTTGTGTGTACCCTTGAGCAACCAATCTTGCTTTATTTCTTATCACAATTCCCCTTTCATCCTTTTTATTCCTGAAGACCCATTTAGTGCCTATAGCCTTTTTTCTATTTGGTAAATCCACTAAAGTCCAAACTTCTTGTAACTTGAATTGTAGAATCTCTTCCTGCATAGCCTCTATCCAGCTTGGATCCTTCAATGCATGAATTACCTTTTCCGGTTCTTCCTGTGATAAAAAGCAAGCAAACAAGCAACTTTGAAGGTCTTTATGGTTTGTTCTTTGTTGAATAGTACTAACAAACCCATGTTCCTCCAAACTCTTTGACATTCTTCTTGTTTGTGTAGCTGATTGAAAATCTCTAATCACTTGATTAAGAGGATGATCTTTTTGAATTCTTGTAGTTAGAATAGGACTGACTATGGATTGTTGTATCCAAATTGTGCATGTCAGCCTCTGCACCAACATCTTCATCATCTTCAAATATGCTATAATCTTCCAATTCAGGCATATTTGGATCAAGTGGAAGTTCAATGCTTGTTTTTCCACCAATAGCATTAACTTTATTTGTGCTAGCAACATTAACATTGTTAGTGCTATTAACATTATTTTCCTTCTCTTGATCAATACCTTCACTATCTTTTCTTGAATCTTCATCAACCTTCTTTCCATCATCACTTGAAGGTTTGGATCTATCATCTTGAGAACTCTTTAGATCTTAGGAATATGGTGGATCAGCAGGCCACAATGGTAGCAAAATGCAATTTTTAACAGATTCTGTCTCCTTTCTAGCTTGACATGCATTATCACTTGCTTTTGTATCTGCAAAACTATTAGACTATGTACCTGCAACAATTGGCTCATAATTCATTGTTCTTGTTAGTGCATCAATATCGAATAGCCAATCTGGTCTACTACCTACAACATTAGGTGTACTCTCACTAAACCTAATATGCAAGTTTTCTTCCACTATCCTTGTTCTACTATTGAATACTCTAAAGGCTTTACTATTCAAAGAGTATCCAACAAAGAAACCTTCATCAGCCTTACCATCAAATTTGCCTAAGTGATCTATAGTATTAAGAATGGTAACAGGACACCCAAATGGTCTCATAAAACTTAAAGTTGGTGTTCTACCATGAAAAAGTTCATAGGGGGTCTTGTTATGAGGCTTAACTACTAACACTCTATTTTGCACATAGCAAGCAGTATTAACTGCTTCTGCCCAAAAAGTAGTTGGCAACTTAGAATCAGCTAGCATAGTCCTAGCAGCCTCAATTAGTGTCCTATTTCTCCTCTCAGCAACTCCATTTTGTTGAGGAGTTCTAGCTACACTATATTGTCTCAAAATACCATTCGTTTCACAAAACTGATTCATTTCTTTATTTTTGAACTCAGTTCCATTATCATACCTAATCACCTTAACCTTGTGATCTACTAGATTTTCTATCACAGTTATAAAGGACTTAAGAATGCCACTAGTCTCATCCTTAGTAGCTAAAAATAAAACCCATGTAAATCTACTATAATCATATGTGGCAACTAGGCAATACATTTTCTTCATAAGACTTTTTACAAATATTAGACCAAACAAGTCTATATGCAACAAATGTAAAGGAAGACTGATTAAGTTCTCTGTTTTTGGACTTACAGAAGGCTCTGTGCTGCTTTCCCTTTTGACAAGCAACACAGTTTTCATCATTTTCAAAAAGTTTGGAAGGTAAACCTCTTATAAGATCTCCCTTAACCAATTTATTCATGGTTTTAAAATTTAAGTGACCTAGCCTTATATGCCAAAGTTTAGATTCATCTGATGTGGCTTTTACAAAGAGACAAGTTAAACCTCTTTTTGGAATAATATTCTTTAAATCAACACTATACATATTGTTCTTTCTAGGAACTCTAAGTAAAACTTGACTTTCATCAATTAGCTTAAAGTTTAGAGATAAAACAATACATTTAGTGTCATTAAAAAGAACACTATTCTTTTTATCACACATTTGTGAGATACTAAAGAGATTAAACTTTAACTCTCTCACAAAATACACATTTTCAAAATCTAGATTACCAGTTTTAATGGTACATTTTCTTGTGATTTTCCCTCCTTTAGGGTTTTCTCAAAAGGTAACATATCCTCCATCAATCTCTTCATAGTCTGTAAGATAGGACATATTCTCTGTCATGTGCCTTGAACATCCACTATCAATCACTCCTTTATCCTGTAAATCCATTTGTGGATTGCCCTGCACATTAGTTAAGAAAATCAGTTTCTTTTGGGGACCAAAGTCATCACTAACTTGGATCTGCCTTGTGCATCAATATAATCAAACCTTTTTAGGATGGTTGATGCACTGTTGTGTTTAGAAACATGGTCTAAAACTTTAGTCTTTAGTTTCCAAACCCAACAAGCTGAGGCCTTAACAGCATTAACATTATTTCCTTGAACAACATTAACTACTGCTTTTGGCCTAACAGTATTAACATTTTTATCCTTAATAGTATTAACCCTCTGATTAAAATTACTGTTTTTAAATGCTGTATTCTTGTGAATGGGCCTCTTAACAGTTGAATGTGCCTTTTTAAAAAGATATGTCATTGGTCTAGCAGCATTCACTGTTGTTTTTGTGTGAGCAGTATTAACTTGTCTAGCAGTATTAACTGATACTGCTGTTTTTAAAATATTTTGTCTAGCAGTATTAATTGATACTAAGCCAGACTTCATTAGTAGTGCTCTTGGAACCATGTTCTTTTTAGCATAGGGGTGAGTCTTTTTAGCAAAATTTTGATGATTCACCCTTTGAGCATTGTTCCAAACATGTTTTACCATTCTTTTATTTTGAAACTATTTTGATGGTAAAGACAATCAACCTGCAAATGATCAAAACTTCCACACACATAACATGCCTTATTAAACATCTCAAAATTGCTTCCTAGTCTTTGAGACATCATATTATTCCAGTTTCTTTGATTGCCTCTAGGAATGTGAGTGTTTTCCCTATGTTTCTCAGCTTGTTTAATAGTTTTCTTAGCCAGTTTTTATCTTTGGTGCCTTTAGGTTTTGACAAACTCATTCTTATGCAATACTAGGCTTAACTGTTTTCTTCTTAGTTTTAGGCTGAGACACATTTTCTTCCTCATTATCTGACACCCATTCTTCAATAATTGGGGCATCATCATTCTTCCTAACTATCTTAGACACTTCTTCATCAGACTTTCTATTTTTAACTACAGGCTTATTAAACAAAACTCATCTAAACCAGTAAAAGGACAAAATCAGGTGTTGGAGCATGAAATCTTTCCTGTGTAGGGAGGTGGAACTGCATTTATTTTGCATAGCCTAAAACCTTTTCGTGCAATTATCAACTACTGACACTCTATGAGCTTGTTTAAACTTTCAGATGCAGTTTAAATTTATCTACATATATTGATTGCTAACTTTTTCTTTTTGAAAGTTTTTAAGCTTCTCCTAAGCTCACTAATGAGTTATTTCTCTGAATGATATCTAATTTTAAGCCTATTAATTTTTTTATACATAAAACTGAAATCATTCTTTTATAAAATTCAAGTTTTTCTTCCACTGATTCTAAACCTGATTTATAACCTAAAACCATTAAACTAGATTTCTCTAAATCTCTTAATAGTTGATCATTTTGAGATTTATAGTTATGTAACTGTTTCCAGTACCTGATTTTTGAACAATTTGAATTATATGGATACCTCTGAGTCAAACTAAATGACGAGTAAGCCTTGAGTGCATATTAGGCCCTTTCCTCTGCCTGATCACTCCAAGGCATAACCCCCAAGACCATCTAATGATCACCAAAGATGTGGAAAGTAGATGTTTCGAGTAGGCTATACCTTATTGAGTTTTCCTTCTTGTTGTCTTGAGTTTCTTTGGTGCTCTACTATCTCTAGCACAACATGTCCCACTATTGTGGCCAGTTGTAAGCACTCCACTTTGGACTTATCAAACCAATAGTCTCATTGCCATTAACAGTCAGCTTCCTTCCTGTATTCTTCAAAAACCTTCTAGCCCTCATGATCAACATGGCCATTTGCCATCTTAAATCCATCTTTTCTATGTCATAAGGATGGATTTGTTGCAAGTCCTCATGTGCAAGTTGAGGACTACTTGGTTGACTAGCAAAGAATGAACAAATAACAAGGCATCACATCAAATTATCTAATATTTGTAGAGTAAGCAGTATTAACTGAGTGCTTAGCCAAATCTTCTCAGTAGTAACTCGATGAGCAACATTAATTACTTCATTTGAGCTTCTAGTCGTTGTATTAGAAGAGGAACACAAAAGCAATTTCTGTGTGCTTGAACTTGGAGTAGAGTTCCCTTAACTCATGTTTTACACCTGAGGTTGTTGTAGAGATCATCCATGCTCATTGTATCCAAATCAGCTTTATTCCTTCACACAACAGCATGTGTGTTCCACTCAGGTGACAAACTTCTTAATAACTTTTGATTAACATCTTTTTGTGAAAGCTTTTCACCCAAAATGCTCTGGGGTGCAAATAATACTTAGCAGCCACCATAGTCATTACACCATGCCATAAAGCATACTATAACATCAATTCAAACTTTTATCCTTCGACCTATACTCATAACATCTAAAATGTAGGTTTCTCATAAAGTCTCTACTAAAAGTCGCATTCTAATTCTTATTCCACCTATCTTATTTCCCACGACATTTAACTCATTTTAGACTCTCGTTTTCTACTTCTTTAATCCTTCTCATGCCATGCCGAGAAACACATAAGCCCACTCAATTATACTTTTTATTTACATTGAGAGACGTCCCAATCAACGTAAATAAGGAAATATAAACTTACGATTCGGTGATTCAAAATTTCTTTATTTAAATGAAGAGGCGTCCTAATCCATTTAAATAAGGAGATTATGAACCATCTTACTTATACACTTCCGACAAAACACTCATATTCCTATTATCCGCTTTAACTTTTGACCTTTCATACGTCGCATTCATTGACTAAAAGTCAATCACTCTCCACTTTCCACTTTCTAGCCTTGGGATCCATTTTACTATAACATTTCCCTGAGGGAATTAATACATATGCCAAAGAAGTAGGCAAATCTTGCCGGTGAAGGAAAATTCAAATCATCCCGAAGGATTTCTATAACATTAACTAGTTTACTCAGGGCTATAACACATCCCGCAAGATTACTGTAACATATCCTGTAGGATTTACTATAACGCATCCCTCTGGAGGATTTCTGTAACAACCAATATAACGCTTCCCCGAGTCATCTATAACAACATAATGGATGCAATATCTACACACACATTTTTTTGTCTATCACTCTTTGTTGGAATTAAAAGCTTCTTGATGGTGTTCGGAGGTTAAGACTGCTCAGGTGTGTGTTAGTACTGCTAAGCATAAATTAATGATGTTAGTAATCTTTATGAAAAATATGCTAAGTAGTTAGTACTGCTAGTTACTACTGCTAGTGTAAGTTACTACTGCTAGTGTATATTAGTGCTGTTAGTTACTACTGCTAGTAATGTTAGTACTGCTAGAGTAAAGATAGTACTGCTAGAGTAAAGTTAGTACTGTTAATGTAACTTAGTACTACTGATGAAGAATGAAGAAAATATTCTAAAGCTGCTTGTACTTAGTTAGTGTTGCTGGTACAAAGTTACAACTGCTTGTTAAGAGTTAATGCTGCTGGTACAAAGTTACAACTGCTGAAAGATTACAACTGCTCAAGGATTAAGACTGCTGAAAAGATAAAGATTGATTGGAGATCAAGAATACTTACGTGATAAGTATGAGTTATCTATAGAAAGGATCTTAGTGAATATTCTAAATTTTTGTAATATATTGTAAATCAACTAGGACTCCTTGGTGTATAAAAGGAGGTCCTAGGGCATAGAGATAGATATCATCTTTTCATTGTTCTGTCAATCTATTTGTAGCTTCAAGGTTTTGTAAACCCTAACACTATTAAGAGTGTTCGTATTATATTGAGGCTGAAAGTTTGGTAAACTGTTTGTTATTAATCTTGTTCATTACTGTTTCATTGAAATTCTTCTTAGTATCATTGACTAGATTCCGCATAGTCTTTGATATTTACAATCAAAGTTTCTATCATAGTTGTTTTGAATTTATTCAATACAACTTAGCCTTACATAAGCTAAGGAATTCAAGATCCATTCAAGTGGGATCAACAAGTGGTATCAGAGCTTGTGAGAAGCTTTGAATAAGAAGAAACTTTACTACACACAAGATCTACTTTTTCAAGAAGCAATAGACTCTCAATCTACTCAAACCATCAAGCTACCCATACTCTAACCTGGTGAGTATGATCTCTGGAAGATGAGGATGGAGCAGTATCTACAGTTCATTGATTACACTCTACAGGAGATCGTAGAAAATGGTAATGCACCCATAGTAACAAAAATTGTTGATGGTAAAGAGACTGTTATCCCTCCTACAAGTGTTGAAGAGAAGGCACAAAGAAGGGCAGAGGTGAAGGCAAGAAGCACTCTATTGATGGCCTTACCTAATGAGCATCAATTAAAGTTCAACTCATACAAGGATGCTAAAACACTGATGCATGCTATTGAGAACAAATTTAGAGGTAATACTGCTACAAAGAAAACTTAGAAAAATCTTCTGAAGCAGCATTATGAAAACTTTGCTGCATCCAGCACAAAAGTGATTAAGCAAACCTATGAGAGGCTTCAAAAGCTAATTAGTCAACTGGAGATGCATGGTGAAGTTATTCCTCAAGAAGACATCAATCAGAAGTTCTTGAGAAGTTTATCACAAGAATGGACTATGCATACTATTGTGTAGAGGAACAAACCAGAGATTGAGACATTGAGTTTGGATGACCTCTTCAACAATCTGAAGGCTTATGAATCAGAGGTCAAGGAGACATCTAGCTCAACTACAAACTCACATAATGTAGCATTTCTGTCCTCTAGCAGCACTAACAGTACAACTAGAGCAGTTAATACTACTTAGGGTGTTAATACTGCTAGCACTTAGGGTGCTGCTAATAGCGCAACAACTGTCAAAAATTTGAGTGATGCTGTGATTTATTCCTTCTTTGCTAGCCAACCAAGTATTCCACATCTAGACAATGAAGATCTACAACAAATCAATCCTGATGATCTAGAAGAGATGGATTTTAGGTGGAACATTGCTATGCTAACTATGAGGGCAAGAAAATTCCTAAAGAATACTGGAAGAAAGTTGGACATGGCCAGCAAAGAAAGAATTGGGTTTGACAAGTCCAAGGTGGAGTGTTTCAACTGCCACAAGAGGGGACACTTTGCAAAGGAGTGCAGGGCACCTAGGAATCAAGACAGCAGGAATAAGGAGTCTACAAGAAGGACTGTACCAGTTGAGGAAACTACTTCAAATGCCTTACTATCTCAGTGTGATGGATTTGGCTATGATTAGAGAGACCAAGCAGAAGAAGGTCTAACCAATTTTGCTCTCATGGCTTATTCTTCAACAAGTTCAACCTCTTCTACAAACTCTGAGGTATCTAATGACTCAAATTGTTGTTCATCTTGTTTAGAATGTGTAAAAGATCTAAAAGAACCAAATGAACAATTAGTTAAAGACTTAAGAACAGCTAGGAAAATGATACACTTATAAACTGGTTTAGATCTGCAGAAGCTAGAATGTTAGTCTTTAAGAAAAAAGATCTGTGTAATATAGGAAGACATAAAACTCTTAAAAACGTGAAATCCTATTTAAGAGATTTAGATCATACAGAGCTTAAAAAAGGAAGTAGAGTTACTACCAAAGAAAAGATAGGTACAACCTACAGTACGCAAATTTGAAAATTCATCCAAAAGCCTAAGTAAACTTCTAGACAGTCAGATAATGGATAAGTGTAAAACAGGATTAGGGTATAATGCTGTCCTACCTCCCTATACTGGGAATTTTATGCCACCAAAATCTGATTTAGTTTATCCTAGTCTAGATGATTTTGTTGATGTGAATGAGTCTGTAGTTGAAAAGCCTACTGTTGAGACTAATGAACCTGAGATTGCTAGAAAAGAAAATGGAGCCCCAATTATTGAGAATTGGGAATCTGATAGTGATGAAGAAAATGTGCCTAAGGTTAAAACAATTGAGATGTTTAATAAACTTAGTTTTGCTAAGATAAACTTTGTTAAGTCTACTAAGCAAGTAAAATCTCATAGAAAAACATCAGTTGATAAAAATAGGCAAAATACACCTAGTCCTAGAGGGAACAAGAGAAATTAGAACCAACAGATGTTTCAAAAATTAGGGAATGATTTTGAGATGTTCAACAAAGCTTGTCATGTGTGTGGTAATTTTGATCATTTGAAGAATGATTGCAATAACTGGTATAATAATGGAAGATGTGCAAAACCAGTTTGGAACAATGTTCAAAAGGTGAACAAACATAATTTCTCTAAATTAACTCACCCCAATCCAAAAAGGAGCATGGCTCCAAGAACAGTCTTAACTACGTCTGGCCCAATTTCAGTTAATGCTATTAGACCAGTTAATACTGTTCAATCAAGAACAATAGTGAATAATGCAGGACCTATAAAAAACATTATTAATAATGCATATTTAACTACTAGAAGGCCTTTTAACAAAATAACAGCAGCTAATAACAGTAATTTCACTAAAAAAGTTAATACTGTTAAGGGAACAAAGGTTAATACTGCTAGGCCAAAAGCAGTTCTTAGTGCTGTTAATGGAAACAAGAGAAATGCTGTTAAGGCCTCACAAGATTGGGTTTGGCTCACCAAATCACAAAGTTTTAGACCAAGTCTCCAGAAAACAATGGTGCATCAATTGTCCCTTTAAAAGATTTTCCTAATTGATGCACAAGGCAGATCCAAGTCCAGTAATGCGTAGGGTCCCCAAAAGAAACAAATTTTCCTACCATTAGTGCAAGGGAAATCCACAACAAGATTAATAGGATAAAAGAGCGATTTGACATGGATGCTCTAGGCACATGACAGGAAACAGATCCTATCTTACAGATTATGAAGAAATTGATGGAGGATTTGTTGCCTTTGGAGGTAATTCCAAAGGAGGGAAAATTACTGGGAAAGGTAAAATAAGAACTGGTAAATTGGATTTTAAAGATGTGTATTTTGTAAAGGAACTAAAGTTTAACCTTTTCAGTGTCTCACAAATGTGTGACAAGAAGAATAGTGTTCTTTTTACTGATACTGAATGTGTTGTTCTGTCTCCAGACTTTAAGTTAACTGATGAAAGTCATGTTTTGCTTAAAGTTCCTAGAAAGGATAACATGTACAGTGTTGACTTAAAGAATGTTATTCCTTAAGGAGGTCTCACTTGTCTCTTTGCAAAAGCCACACCAGATGAATCTAATCTTTGGCATAGGAGGCTTGGACATGTAAATTTCAAAACAATGAATAAACTGGTAAGGGGAAACCTTGTAAGAGGTTTACCTTCAAAACTTTTTGAAATTAATCAAACTTGTGTTGCTTGTCAGAAGGGAAAGCAACACAGAGCTTCTTGTAAGACCAAAACAGTCAGTTCAATCAGCCAACCATTACAAATGTTGCACATGGATTTGTTTGGCCCAACATTTGTAAAGAGTTTAATGAAAAAGATGTACTGCCTAGTTGTCACAGATGATTTTAGTAGGTTTAGTTAGGTTTTCTTTTTAGCCACTAAGGATGAAACTAGTGAAATCCTTAAAACATTCATAATAGGCATAGAAAATCTAATAAGACCTAGGTGAACTGATGAGATGTTGACAATGAGACTAATTCAAGAATAGGTCATGAATCAGTTTTGTGAAATGAAGGGTATTAAAAGGGAATTTAGTGTTGCTAGGACTCCACAACAAAGTAGAGTAGCTGAAAGGAAAAATAAGACACTAATAGAGGCTGCTAGAAATATGCTAGCTGATTCAAAATTGCCAACAACTTTCTGGGCTGAAGCAGTTAATACTGCTTTATGTCCAAAATAGGGTGTATTTATCAAGCCTCACAACAGACCCCTTATGACCTTTTTTAGGAAAAAACCTGCCTTTAAGCTTCATGAGACCAATTGGTGTCCTGTTACAATCCTTAATAACCATAGATCACCTAGGTAAAATTGATGGAATGCTTGATAAGGGTCTTGAGATAACTCTACTATAGCAACAGCATTCAGAGTATTCAACATAAAGAACTAGGATAGTAGAAGAGAACTGCATGTACAATTTAGTAAAAATACATCTAATATTGCAGGAAGTAGACCTAATTGGCTTTTTGATATAGAATGCCCTAATATATTTCTATAAACAAATAAGCAATGTTTGCATGGAATCAATCTAATCGAAATGCAGTACAAAGTCAAGTAATGATGCAGGTAAAGCTAGAATGGAGACAGAACCTGGCAAAGATTACATTCTACTACCAATGTGGCCTACTGATCCACTATTCTCTCAAGATTCAAAGAGTTCTCCTGATGCTGGATTCAAACCATCAGGGGAGGAGAAAAAGAAGGATGCTGAAGATCCAGGGAATGAAGATAGTGAGGTTCCAAGTACAGAGGATCCAAGAGTTTATCAAGAGAAAGATGACAATGTTAGTAGCACTAACAATGTTAATACTGCTAGTAACACTATTAATATTATTAGTCCAACTGTTAATGCTGCTGGCATAGAAGTTAATGTTGTTGATCCAAAATCAAGCATTGAACTTCCAGATGATCCAAATATGCCTGAATTGGAAGATATTATATTATTCAGAATGATTATGAAGATGTTGATGCAAGACTGATTGAAATTTAGTATGCATTTATTCTACGTCCTATTCCAACTACAAAAATACACAAAGATCATCCAGTTGAACAAATTATTGAAGACTTGCATTCAGCACCTCAAACAAGAAGAATGACAAAGAATTTGAAGGAAAAGGTTTGTTTAGTTCAGTTCAACAAAGAATAAACCATAAAGACTTTCAAAACTGCTTGTTTGCTTGCTTTTTATCACAAGAAGAACCCAAAAAGGTAATTTATGCATTAAAGGATCCAAGCTGGATAGAAGCTATGCAGGATGAGCTACTGCAATTCAAATTACAAAAGGTTTGGACTCTGGTGGATTTACCAAATGGAAAAAGGGCTATTAGGACTAAATGGGTTTACAGGAACAAGAAGGATGAAAGAGGTATTGTGATTAAGAATAAAGCAAGATTTGTTGCACAAGGATACACACAAGAAGAAGGAATAGACTATGATGAGGTTTTTGCTCCTGTTGCCAGAATTGAAGCAATTAGCATTCTAGCCTTATGCCTCATTTAAAGACTTTGTAGTGTACTAGATGGATGTCAAGAGTGCTTTTCTTTATGGTAAGATTGAAGAGGAAGTCTATGTTTGTCAACCACCAAGATTTGAAGATCCAGACTTCCCTGACAGAGTATACAAAGTAGAAAAGGCACTTTATGGATTGCATCAAGCTCCTAGAGCTTGGTATGAAACCTTGTCAACTTATTTGTTGGACAATGGGTTTCAGAGAGGAAAGATAGACAAGAATTTGTTTTATCATAAGGGTCAAATGCATATTCTGTTAGTATCACTGTTATGTGGATGATATCATTTTTGGTTCTACAAAGAAGTCATTATGCATTGAGTTTGAGAAGATGATGCATAAGAAGTTTCAAATGAGCTCTATGGGTGAACTCACATTCTTCCTAGGACTGCAAGTGAAGCAGAAGGAAGATGGGATTTTTATCAGTCAAGACAAGTATGTGACTGAGATTTTGAAGAAAATTTGTTTTAACTAATGCAAGACAGCAAGCACACCTATGAAAACCATAAGCCTTTATGCTCGTGAAAATGCATAAGTTAATAATGAATATGAACACTTGTAAATGATCCATATAGATCCCTAGATGTTCTCTTACTTATTCACGACCTGAAAATATGTTTGCAGTGAGTGCCTGTGCAAGATACCAATGTCAACCTAAAGTTTCAACATCATAATGCTGTGGAAAAAGATTTTTAGTAAACTTAAAAGGTCCAACTAAATTGGGGCCCCCCCCCCCCCCACACCGCCCCCCCCCTTTAGTATCTAAAAGATTCTCTTTTTTAGATTTCGTAGCATACACTGAAAGTGATTAGGTTGGAGCAAGTTTAGATAGGAAATCCACAACAGGAGGTTGTCAATTCCTAAGGTGCAGATTGATCTTATGGCAATGCAAGAAGCAGACTGTGGTTGCTAATTCCATAACTGAAGATGAGTATATAGTTTGCCCAATTGCTATGACAAATGACTTTGGATCCAAAATCAATTTCTGATAATGTATATAACTTTATAAGACTAAGATTCATATTTAATAATGGAAAGCACTATCTGCATAGTGAAGAACCCTGTTCTTCATTTGAAAACAAAGCACATTGAGATTAGGCACCACTTTATCAAAGATTACAATGAAAAGAAGCTTATCTAGATGATCAAGATTCACACGGATCAAAATATTACAGATTTGCTCACAAAAGCATTTGATGTTAGCAGATTTCAATATTTGATTGCATGTATTGGAATGCTTAACCTCTGAAGTATTGATTGAAGGGAGGTTAATTGTGTTAATATGCAGCGGATTATACACAAATGATAATTGGAATGGAATGCAAAAGCTGCTAAGGATGGAAATTTGAGTTAGTGTTGGTAACTTGAAGTTTCTGATGTTAAGTATAATTAGTGCTGCTAGTTATACTTAATACTGCTAAGTTAATACTATTAGTTATACTTAATACTGTTAAGTATAATTAATACTGTGAAAAGTAAAAGACTAAGTGAAGAACAAAACAGAAAGAGAGATGTGTAAAAATAAAAAAAAAAAAAAAAAAACAATAGAGTGAAATTGGTGAGAAAAAAGAATTGAGGAGAAAAATGCGCTAGAAAAAATAGAAATGAGAGAGGTGAAACCAAAACAGACAGAGAGAATTGTGAGCTAAAAAAATTAAGAGAAATAAAAAACAGACATAGAGAATTGTGAGTAAAAAGAATTGAGAGAAATCAAAAACAGACAGAGAGATTTTGTAAGCTAAAATGTTAATTTGATGATGGAAAAGTTGATTATAATGGAATTGGAGTTAATGCTGGTGATTCAAAGTTAATGCTGCTACGCTTAACTTACTGCTGGGTTACTACTGATGTTGAAAGTTAATGCTGTTAGGCATAAACTTACAACTGCTGTTGAAAGTTAATGCTGTTAGGCATAAACTTACAACTGCTGGTGAACGTTAATGCTGTTGAGGGTATTTTCATAAATACTTCGATTAAGGGTTTCAGTTCACTCATTTCACAGAATTTAATCCTTTCCTATCCTCACTAAACATAAACCCTAACTAATTTCATCATTTTTCGATCAAAACCCAACCCAAATTGTCGGATAAAGATTTGCATGATTACTCAAAGATTGAGTTTGCATTTTTAGAGAAACCCACTGAAAGTGAAGGGTTTGAAGAGATAGTTGATTTTCTGAATGCAAACCCTATCAAATATGCTTTAACCATCAATCCTACAATCTATTGTTCATGTGTTAAACAGTTCTGGGATACTGTCAAAGCAAAAAATAGTTAATGGGGAAGTACAATTGCAAGCCCTAGTGGATAAGAAGAAGGTTATTATAACTGAATCCACAATAAGGAGAGATCTTCAACTGGAAGATGCTAATGGTGTTGATTGTCTATAAAATGCTGCAATTTTTAAACAACTTACACTCATGGGGTAAGAAAAACTTTCTCGGAAGCTTACATTTTACAAGGCATTCTTTCTCCTCAATGGAAGTTTTTAATACATATAATTTTGTAATGCCTAAGTGCTAAGACTACTGCATGGAACGAATTTAGTAGCACTATGGCCTCTATAATAATTTGCTTAGCCACAAACCAAAAATTCAACTTTTCCAAGTATATCTTTAATAATATGGTGAAGAATCTTGATAGTATGGTAAAATTCTGGATGTATGCAAGATTCGTATAAAAAAAACAAGTAATAGTGAATAACACAAATTTGTGGGATATGTCACATCATAAAAGGATTTATGTTACCCCCTCTCATACTAAGAAGATATATGGGAACATAAAGAGGGAAAGGAAAGTTTTTTTTTGGAAGAGTTACCCCTTTATTTCAAACTATGATGGTTAAAGCTGATGAAAAAATGGGTGAAGGTTCGGAAATACCAACTGATCCCCATCACACACCATCATTACTCAGCCATCATCACCGCAACCTCAGAGGAGCAAAAATCTAGGAAGACCAAAAAATAACACGAGGTTCCTCAGCCTCGTGGTTCAACTGATAATGACCAGATAAAATGTACCTACAACTTTAATGATCACTACTCAGTGCAGATAGACTGAAACTTTACTGAATTGATGGACTATATCCCATATACAAAAGAAGGTTCTTGGAATTCGAGAAGGCCAAGCTACCCAAGATAGGAAAATTGCTAGTCAAAAGAAGAAGACGAAAATAAAGAAGGAGGAATAAGTCAAAAACTCCAGGTTCAAAATGTTAAGGAAGAGTTGGTTTCAGCTAGAAGTGTAAGAATCATCTATGAGCTAAGTTTTAGGTGATTAGGAGGATGCATCCAAACAGGAGAGGAAAATAGCTGATATTGATGCTGATGCAGAGGTTACATTGATTGATGAGACTTAGGGGAGGAATGATGATAACCTAATGTTTGATACATGTATTTTAGATGAGCAGAAGATTGAGGTATGAAAGGTATATAGTACTGCTGAGTTACTACTAAAAGGTGCTACAACAACAACTGTTGATGAATTGACCCTTTTCAGACTTTTAATAGAGATCAAGCTGCAAAACTCAAAGTAGAAGGTTTTTATGATTCAAGAGCAAGCGAATTTACACCCAACAACTTAAAAACAACAACACCAGCTGCATCAAAACCTTCACAGGACAAAGGCAAGACAAAAATGATCTAGTCTAAGAAGCCTTTGAAGAAGAAGGATCGTATTATGTATGATCAAGAGGTTGCTCTAAATCTTCAAGCTCAATTACAAGCTGAATTGGAAGAAGAAGAGAGGCTTACAAGACAAAAGGAAGAAGAAGCCAACATAGCTTTAATTGAATCATGGGATAACACACAAGCAATGATGGATGTTGACTATCAAATGGCTCAACAATTACAAGCAGAAGAACAAGAGCAGTTGAGTATTGAAGAAAAGTCAAAGTTGTTTGTACAACTCTTAGAAGCAAGAAAGAAACACTTTGCAGAAATAAGAGCAAGAGAAAAGAGGAACAAACCACCAACTCAAGCTCAACAAAGAAAGCTATATTGTAACTATCTGAAAAACATGGAAGGATACACTCTGAAACAGTTGAAGGGCTTCAAGTTTAAAGTTATCAAGGACATGTTTGACAAAGCTTTCAAAAGAGTTAAACACTTTTGTTGACTACAAAATAGAGTTGGTTGAAGGTAGTGAAAAGAGAGCAGAAGATAGTACTAAGAGAGCAGGCACAGAGCTAGAATAAGAAGTAGCTAAGAAGCAAAAGATAGATGATGATCAGGAAGAAGCTAGGATGAAAGAACTTATGAACATTGTTCCTGATGAAGAGGAAGTAGCAATTGATGCTATTCCTTTGGCCACTAAGCCTCCATGCATTGTTGACTGGAAGATAATCAAAGAAGGAAAAATCAGCCAATTTTAGATTATAAGAGCTGATGGAAGTTCTAAAAGGTACCCAGCCTTTATTCATATGCTTAGGAATTTTGACAGAGAAGATTTGGAAACTCTGTGGAAACTGGTGAAAGCTAAGCATGGGTCAACCAAGCAAGGAGGGCATGAGAAGTGTTATAGGGGGATCTAATGACAATGTTTGAACCTGATGTAGAAAGTCTAGTATGGAGGACTCTGCAAAATGAAAAAGTGTTGATATGGAAGCTATTTGATTCTTGTGGTGTACACTTTTCGAGGTTGCAATCTATGAATATCTTTATGCCTGGTAGTAGAAAAGGGTATCGCCATTTTTTTTTTTCTACATTGTCATTGCTGCAGATTTTGAGACCTGTTGATCATAAACCTCTCCCCATTTTATGGCATGCAGACAATAGTGGTCGTCGTTCCCAAGGAAGTTATAATAACCGGCAGGGGCGGAGGCATTAAGCAACATATGAGGGGTTGTGCCCTCGGTAACGTTTTTGCACATGCTGTTTCAAATGGAAATATATCGAATATAGGCTATATAAATGAGGGTGCCCTCATCATTCAGCCACGTGTGCCCTCTACTTTGTAGATGAACAAGTTAGGTCACCCGCGCTCTGCTGCGGGATGTTTGGCGGCCGGTGTTTTCGGTTGGACGTGTTAGAAAGTATGTTTTTGTAAAAAAAATAAAAATTAACGGTCGTTAAGCAACGACCGATTTAAAGCACTGTTTTGGTGCATTCTAAAAAAAAAACTAACGGTCGACCGCTAGTGGGGAAAGGGGTATTTTATAAAAAAAATTAAAATGAGGGCAGTTTTCGTAATTTAACACATAGTGCGAGGGGGTATTTCGTAAATATTTGAGGGGCTATTTCGTAAATAAAAAAAGGAACGGGTCGGGGCGTGGTTAGTTCTATTGTTATTCATAAAAAAAACAGACTGATGACTCAAAAAGTGCGAGAGAGTATTTAAAAACAAAACATTTTTTTTTCTAAAAAAAAAAAACCGATCGGACCGGGTAGGGTTGACCCGGCGTATTAAATGCACCCCGGTCAACCCGGTGCATTTAATGGACACTAAATGCAAACGGCCATTTAATGCATGCAAAGGGTATTCAAGCTAGGAAAAAAAAGTAAAATTTTATTTTAGAAATTTTTTGAAAAAAAAAAAGGAAAAAAAAAAGATGGCGACCAGCGAGCGCCGTTGCGGACGATTAGCGCAGGCCGACGGTTTGACGGAAACTTAAAGTTTATTCATATAACAAACCAACCGATGACTAAAATAACACGAGAGAAGGGTATTCCGAGGAAAAAAAAGGAAAGTTTTATTTTTAAAAAAAATTCAGAAAAAAAAAAAGGAAAAAAAACTGGTTATTTGTAAAAAAAAAATATTCATCAAAAAAACATACCGATGACCTCCAAACAGTGCGAGAGGGTAAATCCGAGGGAAAAAAAGGAAAATTTATTCAAAAATTTTTGAGGGAACAAAAGAACTGGACGTTTAGCGGAACGCTAGTTTGAGTACACTTAAAGTTTATTCTAAAATAAAACAGATCGATTGACTCAAAACACACGCGAGAGGGTATTCCGAGGGAAAAAAAGGAAAGTTTTATTTTAAAAAAAAATTCAGAAAAAAAGGGAAAAAAAATGGTAAAAAAAGAAAGAAGTAACTGTTAAAAAAAACAAAAAAACAAAAAAACAAAAAAAAAAAACCTTTCATTAATGTGGGGGTGGGGCCGAGTCAAAAAAATTTAATGTTACTCGTTTTTGGGCGGGTCGGGGCGTCTGCCTTTTGTATAATATATATAATAATTTGTATTAATACGAGTTGTAAAATGACCCGCGCGTTGCGGCGGGGGTTAAATAAATGTCGAAAGATATTTAGCTTTGATAATAATATGGGCTAAAAGTAGTCCGGTTAAGAATCCAAATATTTTTTTGACATTTTTTTATAAAATCGTGTGTATTTAAGAAGCATTGCAATATTGGTTCGTTTTGTTTTTTTTTTCTTATTTATATTAAATGAAATTTTTTTAGAAAATCGTGCGTATTTTAGAAGCGTTGCAATATTTGCCTCGTTTTAATCGCAATTCGAAAATATTTCTACGGGTATTTTTTTTATATGAATGGGAAAATCGTAAATAGTTAAAAGTTGAAGGTCCGTTTTGTAATTTTTTATTTTTGGCATTGTAGCATTGTAGCAATTGGGCTAAATGTTGGACTAAACTATATAAAATAAAATAAAAAACTACTTGGGCCGGCCCAAAGTGGGAGCCCAAGTCAAACTTGCGGTCAAACATTTGCTCCATAGTATATAGAGTAATAAGGGTTTGTCATTATATGAATCAAGACATAATTATATATATAATCAATAGAGAAGGGGACTTACTGTTCATTTAAGCACTTTAGCTACAGTGCTACAGTGTTGGGCCAAAAAATTTAGCTCAAAAATTTAGGCCGGCCCAATTAGTTTTTTTTTTTTAATTACTGTTCATTTAAGCACTGTTGCTACAGTGCTACAGTGTTGGGCCAAAAAATTTAGCCCAAAAATTTGGGCCGGCCCAATTAGTTTTTTTTTTTTTTTTAATTGTTGGCACAAAATAGGGAGGAAAAAAATGTTACAAAAGTACCGACGCATTCAGATAAAAAAAATACCCGCGGTAACATTTCCGAATTGACTTAAACAGTGTCATTTTACACCATGAGACCAAAAAAATAAATTCGCAAAAAAAATAAAAAAAAATAAAATAATAAAAAAATAAAATTTTAACGCCACGCAACAACGCGTAAGACCATAAAAAAACTACTAAACACGATACTGAAAAAGTAAACCCGCACTATTAAATATGAGACCGACAAAATAAACTCGCACAAAATTAAAGGAAAAAAAAGAATTAATGACACGCAACAACGCGCGAAAAATTAACGCACCGCAGTAACGTGCAGGAAAAAATAAACTTACACTATTAAACATAAAAAAAACGCGCGAAAAAAAAATTAAAAAAAATAAAATAAATAAATATAACGCCCTGCAACAACGTGCGAAAAATTAACGCCCGCAGCAACGCGCGGATATCTTTGCTTGTTATATAATAAAAAAGAGAGCATGAGTAATCGGTTTTAGAATATTGATCAAGGGTGACGAGCTCCAAGAAGAAAGCAAATAAATAAATGAATATGTTGGTTATCTCTACCGTAACATTTGAATGGGAAAAAACGCATGCCTTAATTCTTGAAGTGTTTTTATTAGGTAATGAAATATAAACCTCTAAATACCCATGCTTTCCGCCAGCTTGGCATCTAGCCCCGCGCCCGGTGCGCCATGCTCCTTGTCCATTAGCTTCGCACCCAAACCATTCTTGCCAAAACTTGTGCCGGTTGATTTATGCACCAGCTGGCTATGCCGCACCTTGCCACTTGCTTGTTGCCTGGCCTGCCCCTCTCTTCTTCTCATTTAAAACTCTTCTCAATCGATCCGGACTCTTTGGGTGTAATCCTAGAGATTTACCAATTTAAACAAGTTACTCCATCTAAACTACATATACTCTTATTGTGTCTCGAATAAATATACCAAGCCAAGTTCTAAAGTCTACAACATCACCGGCACACTCATATTTTTGTGGGATTTTGGGTAAACATTTGGAAACGGATAAGGCTGAATCCTCACAATATCTAATAAGGGTTATGTGTGCAGGTTATGTAACTAGTAATTTAACAAAAGTATGCTTGAATTTTTTTTAAATTTAAGCATATTAATGTGAAAAATAGGACAAGTAGCGTTCTAATTCCTCCCCCCCGCCCACCCCCCCCCCCCCCCCCATATTGTGGCAAATCAAATAGATATATCAAGTCAAGTTCTAAAGTATACAACAATCACCAACACACTTATATTTTTATGGGATTTTAGGTAAACATTTGGAAAATGATAAGGCCGAATCCTCACAATATCTAATAAGGGTTATGTGTGCAGGTTATGTAACTAATAATTTCACAAAAGTATGTGTGAATTTTTTTAAAATTTAAGCATAATTTAAGCATATTAATGAGAAAAAATGACAATAACGTTCCTAATTCCCCCCCCCCCACCCACTTAATTAATACAACGTAGTCCTTGTTGTATAAAAAATGACATTAAAAACGGAAAATAAAAGAATTAGAACGAGAAACTTCCCTGATATTTGCTCGGTATGATTCTCCATAGTTGAGTAATATGACAAGAAAGTTGTTGCGAATAACGTCTGAATTCAACAATGACTTACTAACACACATTAGATTCCAGAAAATACTTCAACAACATTGTTGATTTCTTTCCAACGAGGTCCTGTGCAAAATTATAAGAAAACAAGTGCAATTTCTATCTTCGTGTATTCGTTGGTTAGACTCGAAATAAAAACCTAAAACTGTACAGGAAGTCGAAGAAACACGATCCAACCCAAGATACGCCATCTTGAACTAGTAAAAAATCCAAAAAACAAAAAAAAAAAAAATAAGTACTGTCCAGACCGTCAATATACGCTGTATTCATTTAATGAATACGCCGTATAGACTGAACTGACAAAAAAATGCAAAAAAATAAAGACTGGATAACATCCAGATAGTCAATACGCCGTATCCATGGGGTTTGGATACGTCGTATAGACAGTCTAGGAAGACAGACTCGATAAGAAAATTGAAAATACATTCTGGGTTGTCTCCCGGCAAGCACTTTTGTTTACAGAAAAGTCTTTAAGTTAGACTTGCCCCAATTTAATCCCATCCTTATAAAACAATTTGGGGTCGAACGGGATGCCAAATGGCACATATAAATTCTTTATAAGATTTATTGGTGTCCCTTTGTTAAGAAAATTACAAGTCACGATATTAAAACCTAATTCCTTAAAAGTATTAGTTTTGAAAAATTTATTGGCTGTATCATGACTTGTTTCCAAAAGTTTATTTGACCATTGAGCATCAATTTTTATTACGGTAGGTAATGGTTCAATTGATAGATCCCCCGAAGATTGTTCAATATCGATTTTATCATTATCGTTGTCTTTATCCGATAAATCATCAGGATAAATTACGTTAAAAGGACATAGATCATTAAAGTATATAACGTTTTGTTCCTCACCATCATATTCGGACAATGATGTTTTATCAAATTCATCGGTATGTTGAGGACATACAGTAGGTTCAGAGAAATCTAACTTAGATGTTAGAGCATCATTGTAGGCAATGGCTGGGAACTCATTCTCAAAATATTTTAAGTAGTCGAAATCATCAAAATAACTGAGCGTAGGTTCGGATGAAGGCATATTGACTTTATAATTATCATTTTCCGAATCAGTTTTCAAATCGTTAACATAAATTATTTTATAAGAAAATGAATTTTTGTCATAAATTACCATGTAATCTTCATCGTCAGATTCGTCAAACGATATTCTAAAGTCAATTTGATTGTCGTTAAAGAACTATATCATTGGTCACAGGAGAAGCGCTACTACAGATGTTATCTCTATCTCTCATGATAGCTATAGCTGGGAATTGCAAGTTTTCAAGCAGATCTAAGGTCGTGAACGTCTTCATCATACAAGATCTTACCATACGTAGCAGTCTCCCAGTTATACATCTTACCACGCCTACAAGCTTTTTCTTCCTCAAGCCTGATATACTCTTCCATGGTAATGTTGAGGTCGTCAATTTTAACCTGTAATAAATTAAATAGGAAAGAAAACGGTCAAATAGCCTAATACGTCGTATTCAGCAAACTGAATACGTCGTATTGAAGACAAAGTCGAATACGCTGTAATAATTTGAAAAAAAATTATACATCGTATCCAAGAAGATGAATACGCCGTATTGAGTATTCGACTTAGAAAGTTACAACAGACTGTAACAATGCAAAAAAACACACAATATGCAAAATATACAATGCAAAATCTAAACACACAAACAAACAAAAACAATTAAAAACACATAATTTTACACTAATCTAAATTATGCTAATCTAGGTTAAAACCAAAATACTAATAAAAATAAAAATTAAACAACTTCACTCCCCAGCAGCGGCGCCAAAAACTTAATGTGTCGTCGTGTAGGTTGTTATTTTAGCTATCAAGTTTAGGCGCGACGAGAGCGAGGAGAGGACGATGCCACTATACCTAAATACAAACACTCTAACAGATGGCATGTACCGTCAGATGTAGCTTCGTTGGTAAGCAGGGTGTCGATCACTAAGAGCGAGAGCGTTAATTCTTAAGTTTACTAGTATTTTAGTTAATTATGTTAGTTCTAATCTATGTTAAACCTAAGTTAAACCTAAACTAATGATAAAAAGGGGGTTTCAGTCGGAGAGACTCGCACAGTTTGGGTTATCTAACCTAGGGTTTTGAGGACAAGTAAAGTAATACAACACAAGAAGACGAACAAACGATAGAGGAGCGGTCAAACACTAATGTAAGGAAAACATATCAACCGAGAAAATCCATTAAAATATGCAGGTTGTTTATATAGTGTAATCGATTGCTTATCTCGAGGCGGCATAGTCATTCCTAGATTTAGGTCAGTACTTCTTCCTAAAACCTAGACCACGTAAGAAACCCGTGTCACAATAAAAAAAAACCGCATAAAGCATCCTAATTGCTGATTATAATCATCTTAGGAGATTAAATGGATGGTGTCTTATTAAACCTTAGCTCATCGAGACTTTACCCACTTACTGCTTAACGGCTCTTTAAATACTAGTAGTCCACTGTTCGAGTCTTTACCAAAGGAATCAGTATGTTATTTGTTGATCCTAGGTCACTTGCTAGTCCAACTTGTTCACATAAACCAATGGTAAAGATAGGTCAATATTTGTGATCCTATTACTCTCTATATATAAATTACAGATATAGAGAACTATCCTGGACTCTTAGCCTACGACCACACAACACCGAAGTTGCAGCGCATTAAATATGTAGGACTAGACCTAGTTGAATGATAGGTCGCATACTTAAGCACGTAAACAAGTATAAATTGATTAACATAATCAACAATCAACGATAAATTAAGCAATCGATATAAACAAACCAAACATTAAACATTCATAAACTTGGCTGATACCTAAAGGTATCAGCCGATAGTCATTGTAAAAATACACATGGTTTCATATATGAACGATTAAAAGAAAAAAAAAAACCTTAACACCGAAGCGCGAGAGCAGAGAGATGTTTGTTGCTGAATATTAACAAGAGCTTTCTTATGAAATTAAGCTCTTTTTTTGACCTTTTGTGCTCCTTCTATATCGTCTGATATTCGACTTGTTATTTAGGGCTTACACTTTCAATACCTAAACTGAGATATATTCTTGTATTTATAGAGTCCTGAAAAGTCGATATGGCCAGAATCGGTCGAATGTGGGATACGGCGTATTGGGGATTTCTTGGAGTAAGGACCACGATTGATATCTTTCAGAATCTTCCAATGTTTGACCTTCGATATGGCGTATTGAGTCTTCATGGATATGACGTATTGGGTCTTCAATCCTTCGTGGTTATTTGTGAAGTGCGGGCACAAATACGTTGTATCTTCTTGATTGATACGGTGTATTAAGGTAAAAACCAGATGGTTTTTCTTTGTTGACCAAAGTATTATATACGGCGTATAGTTGATGTGGATACGACGTATTCTTTAAAGTCAGACAATGGTCTTTTAATTCGTCAAAGTCTTGGATACGTCGTGTAGATCTAGAATATACGGCATATTTGTTGTCAGTTCAGTAGACTTTCTTGAACTCTTCGTTTAAGCTCTAAAATGCGTTCCTTTTAGCTAATCTTCATAAAGTACTCCATAAAATTACTGCAATTCTCAAATATAAACGATTAAGTATCAATTCTTGCAATAATTATACAAAATTGGTAATTTACATGGGATAAATAATGCTATAAAAGTGGCGTTATTTGATGTCATCAGTCCTTTTATGTGTCCAGTCTCTTGGGCTGCATCTGAAGCATCTAAATGTGTATGTATGGTATCCTTTAACGTCTTTGGTTATATAAGAAAACAATAAATTCCAAGTTAAAGACCATCATTATATATTAAATTCAGTTAACGATTAAACAAATACTTTAGTGATATATACCTCGGTAGTCGTCATGGGTACCGACATGGTCGTAACCGCATCTAAATGTGTATCTTTGGCCGCATCTTTAACCGCATCTTTAATTGCCTTTTTGGCCGCATCATTGACACGTTCTTTACGGTAATAACATCTCATCGGTGACTTAAGCTTCAATGGAGTGCGTCTGACACGTAATTTGCGCAGGTTAACCAACGGGAGAGATTTATGTGCAGTCAACGTCGGTGACATACGTAGCGGTCCATGTGATGTGTATGACGGTCCCGGTGACATGTAAGCTGGTATGTCTCCATTCGACACGACTCCAAAGTCACGTTTATTACCCTACAAATCATATAATAACAAAAAAAATTACTATCAAATAATATATAAACCAGCAACCAAAACAAGCTCATACAAGATTTCTGAAGTATGGAAACTACAAAAACCCAAAGGCGGTCAACTGTTTTTTGGCATAAACTTTGCTATGCTAGCAGGTGCTATTCTCTCATTATTTCCCTCCCTTAGGTTTAGGACAAGCACTTGTTTACTATGGTTACTGTTCTTACTCCTTTTAGGTGACAGATTCATGGGCTTAAGCGCGGCTGCTGTTTGTCTTGACTTGCAAGTTCAGTTACCCATCAAAAACCCCCACCCTACATTAACCAAAACCCGCTATTACATAATAACATTTTCCCTAAAAACATTAATACTTTAAGTGACGTAATTTGACAGAATCCACCATCAAGGTTAAACCGCTAAACTTGATAAGCAAAATATTAGCCCTCAAAAATCAAAATCATCAACCAGATGAATAAAAGCAGCAGCATACACAACCTACTTGCTACCTACTACTGTTCCCGATATTTGAGCTATATTATTCAAGATTAATACCCTAGTGACTTGTTAGTAGTTACCTCACTTATCCGAAATCCGGTAGTACACTTTAAACCTTTTTCACGATATCTTTTCCTCTAAACTTAAAAGCAAGACGTTCAAACTCAATAATTAAAATCATATACAAATAACATACCTCTAACGCAAGCAATCGAGACTCTAAAGTATCATAGTACCCTATAAAGTAGAAACGGTCTGAGTGAGAGTACTAACACGCGCATCACCCTACAATTCATAAAATAACCAATTATTAATAAAAAATAATATATTACTAATGAACTAGAATTTACAAATAACATACCTCCAACGCAAGCAATCGAGACTCTAAAGTACCAATAGTACCATGTAAACTCGAAACGGTCTGAGTGAGAGTAGTAACAGTGCCCTCCAACGTACTAACTCTCGTCATCAACTGGTCATATGTAGGGTCCTGAAATGATGGTTGTGAGGAACCTCTCTTTCTTTTCTTCTCACTTATGCCGTCTTTTTCAATCTCGAGTTGCTCACTTACTACCTCACTTTGAACATGTTTACCTTCAAAATACTCCAAAGAGGCCTTCCACCAATCAGTCTCGCTCTCGGGTTTAGTAGGTGTAAGGGTTTCCAATGGTGGGGCTAACTGATCACCGACGAACAAAGTACAACATCTCGACCAACTAAACGGTATTCTCGACTCCTAAGCCAAAGCCTCAGAATTTTCTTCGTCGGCTGTTTGTGGACATGACGATGTGTAGCCGGGATGGTATCCAATATCCATATCTATAAAATAGTAAAAACAACATAAAAAACAAAATAAAACATGTATAACAAATAAACCTAGTAAAAATTACCATAAAAGCCCAAACAAATCCAGTCATCGTGTATTGGATTTTTTTCCCTTTCTCGCGCTTGGCATCATGACGCAACTTGCGTTTATGTAAAGCATCTCTAAGCTGCGAATATGTATATTCCCAAATATACGACCCACATGGAAAAATATTCCAACAATTTGATAAATGCTCAACCAACTTCAACATATCATCAGAAACATTGTGTGACAATTGGTGGCCCAAGAATCCTTGTTGTAACAACACCAAAAGACATATCCTAACTGCATCATTGTCTTCCAAAACAAGTGAACGCTTACGCATCTTATCAAAAATATCAATAACATCGCTTAATTTAACCGAAACTTTTGCTTCAATATGAGGGAACATCCTATTCCTAAATGGGTTGTCAGTCAAGTTCTCCACCCACTTTTTCATATACATATTACAACCAAAACGTAAACCGGTTACTAAACAAAACTCTTGGCGTCTAAAGTGAATCCGTTTACCTAATACGAGAAATGAGAGCTCGTTTGCTTTGCCATCGACCATACAAGTAAGTAGGGTATGAATCAAAAGTTGGCTATTCTTTTTTAGGCCAACGTCGAGCCAATGTCCAAAACATGTTTTCTCGAATATTTCAACTTGGGTAGGAGTGAGAGCTTCACGTATCTCCTTAACAACATCAATTTTGGCCTTAATCGTTACAGTCGGCTGTTTTAAAAAAAAGTGTTAGCAATCATAGTTCATAATCCAAATGCAAAAGAAATTTGTATAACACAAAGTATATATACGGCCAGACATGTTATACAAGTTCTCATAATCTAAAATTTCTGAAACTGGTCTAGCACAGTTTGAGCCGCAATACAAGCATACAGGTTACTTGCAACAATATTGTAGAGAAATCATTATAATAGGTTGACTCATTTACCAATGACCTTGATTGTGTTAACAAAATCGTAATACCTAATATTAAATTCTACATCTAGACCCAACTTCAAATAAAACCATCAACAAACAAATGCAATGCCAAATATAAACAGCTACATCTTCATATTAGATTAAAGAATGTACATTATGAGATTAATATATATGTGTAAAGTTGTTCACAAAAGCAAGAGAAACAAGCACAAACACCGTTGCACTCGCTACAACATTAAGAACTATAGAAGCAAACACTTAGGAACAAATGCTGCCAAATTATATTGTTGTTTGCTGACCTTGCAAACACAAAAAGAATACACAACCATACCCAAAAATGAACCCCTCCCAGCCCCAACAAAAACACAGGCTTGTGCCTGAGAATATAGATACCAGTTAGCATAGCAGTGACACATTTAATACATTTTGCATTAGTTACTCCAAACCAGTTGTACCCTTCTAAAACCCCCAATTCGAAAAAACCCAATTCAAATAAAACCCTAATTCGAAAAAACAATAATTCAAAATAATCACTAATTCAACAGATAATTAACATGAATTTGTATATGAATAAAACGTACCGGGGATGCTTCTTTATCCATGATTTGTTGAAAATTCGCAAAACCCTTACAACACTTTGCGGGTTTCTTCTTTAATCGCAAGATTTGTTATAGCTAATCTTGTGAAACCTTTAAATCGCAATTTTGTTGCTGGGTGTGGTGGATTTTTTGCGAACAAAAGATCGCAGGGTGGTGGTGGGTGGGTTTTTTGCGAACAGGAAGATCGCAGTGGTGGGGGTGGGTGTTTTGCGAAGTGTTTGGTTTTTCTTTATTAAACTGTTAAACAAAAAATATCAAGATTTTGCGATATTTTTAATAAATATCGAAATTTTTCGATATTTGTTAAAAATATCGCAAAATCTCAATTTTTCTTTATAATATTGAAATTTTTTTATTTTTCTAGGAACTATCGCAAAATGACAAAAATGTTTTGCGATTTTTCTTTAAAATATCGAAATTTTTTGGTATTTTCTCAACTTCGCAAAAATGTCCAAATTTGCGATTTTTATGGGTATTTTGGCATTTTTTTAAAATTGAGTCTTTTGTGAAGCGAAGTTGAAAAATTGGGTATTTTTGTGATTATCCCTACTGCTTATTTTTAACTTTTAAACATGATTATTAAAACTAAATATAAAAAGAAAAAACCTATATATACTAATGAGAAAAGTTCATTTGCATACCAGTTTCTACCCACATACTGAGGGACAAATCCTCACCATCTATTTGAGTTTAATCTAATGGTGAGGATTAATCTAAGATTTAACTTGATTAAACCTATTTCCTCTCAACTATATAAAGTACTAGCTTCAAGGCCCGCCCGATAGGCGGCTAGCTATAAGATTATTTTAGATACTTAACCGTCTACATTTTCATGACTTTAGGAATCAGCATAAGTAATGGGTAGATACCAAACTTTATTTTCAACTTCTCTGGTAAGGTAGTAACCAACCTTGTTGCTCGTCTAATTTATCCCTAGACAAATAAAATTGGTGTTGCTTTCAACCAAGTAATAATCCTGTAATAGAATTGACAGTAAGTTTGCTTTGATATTTGAAGAAGTTCACGTTTCTTCAAATTGAATAGCTACTTTGTATTCAGAGCAATTATACATTTACATGTTGTATATCAAGCAACAAAATTAGAAACTATGCATCAAATACCTCACTATAAATAAAGAGCACTTAACTATGCTTACGTGGATTTATAATCCTAATTATTGAATTATGTTGTACTCCATTAAAAGAATCAGGTTTAAAGACAAAGCTTCAAGTACACATCACCTCCTTGGGATTTCAGGACGATCCATCACATTTTCCAGGGCAACATATGCGCAGATAAGAAAATCTATTAAGCTCTTGTGGAACACCATCCACATAGTTACCCGATTCGATAGAAGTTCTTCCTGAACTTGTTTCAAATATTCCAAGTCCATCCTCCCTTTGTTGAGCCTATTATGGCAACGTTTCTTGTCGGCACCTACATCAATCTGCAAGAAAAACAAACTCACAATCAATTCACAATACAATTAAACCTTGTGTTAATCGATTTATCAAAGTTTGCTATTTTCTATCTTGTAAATTCTTGTTGGCATTCGATTAAATTAAAGAAAAGTGTGAAACTTCTGTTTCTAAGCAATAGTGTAAATGGTGGAACTATAAAATTCTAGTTGAAACTTCTGCTTCTGGCTAACAAAAAAAAAACATATAATGTGGAACAAAACAAAAGCAATTTACAAAAGTGTGAGACTCAAATATATGTCTAAGCTTCTCCTAAAATCACAATCAGTTAAGATAAAATGAGATCAGTCGAGTTACAGGTGTTCCCTAATCTGAGTTGTCTCAACGTTTCAAGAGACCTATAATGAAATTTCATATAAGGGCCTTGACATTTACAACACCATACTAAGTAATCACGTAATAGTTGGAAACTCGGTTTTTCTCTTTTAGATAATACAAATTAAGTATCAAAAATGACCATTTCACCCTCCATGATATTACGGCGTGCAAAGCGACCCCATCCATGAATTCCTGATTTCCCGAAGCAAACACGATCATTTATGGTTCTCTGCATTTGCAAAAAAACCCAAAATTTTAATAACTCGCTTTCAAATATATATGACTTTAATTATTTTCTACATACCTTTATTCGTAATCCTGAGCAAATATTAAGAAGCTCATCCGGAGGTCACAAAATGTGCAAGGGCTGGTCAATAAGTCAATATAGTTGCAAGTAAAGGCGTGTTGTGTGTGGTTCTAACGTTTGTTTTTTCTTGTTTAGAACTATTTTACTAAGTAATGTATTATATATTCTAAACTAAAAATAAAAAAAAGGTACACTTTCTTTTAGACCCAGGTAGACTACACCTGTTTGGACCCGTACCAAATATCATCCACCTCATGTTGTATAATGCATCATTTCCACCCATTTTAATCTTTATGGAATTGAAATACTTTAAATTTTGCATTATTTAACAGAGGCAATTTAAAGGTCAACTTACACACACATACATTTCCTTTCGGCCACTTTTCATGTATTCTTCTAAATTTGAACCATTATCATGCAATAAAATGTTTCTTCTTTCTGGAATAGGAGTCAAAAAAGCGTATATGCGGATAGAATAAAGACGTCAAGTAAAAGTAGAATGATAGTGGTGTACCGATAATCATTATATGCCGTGTGGTTAATCGAACATTGTTGGGAACTTTTTATTATGATATTACTGTGAGTATCCTCAGCTAATATAAACCCATAAACGCAAGTTGATAAGCTTATAAGCCTGAAATAAGAGGAGTTAATGAGCTTTTACTAGGTTCAAATAAGCTAATTCATTGAACACTTCTATTGATGCCATGCAATTGGCGTGAACTTCACTTAAACACAAACTCCAATTATGACTGTCACTTATGTACAATCTTTTGCTAAAAATCACCATGGTAAAGTTTCAAACTAAACATGTGGATTATTCAAATATTTTAACTCCATTTTATAACATATCATCACTACATAAACAACTCAAATTGCACAAAAACAATAGCAGTGTGAAAATACATATATTAAAAGAAGAAAAAGTGTATCCAGAACCTCTAAATTCATACATGCCACTTAAATTGCACAAACACGGTATAGGCATCCTTCAAATCACCATAGATGTCTACATCAAATACATATAATTTATTAACTTCGTTATCTCGTTCGGAGAGCCATTACCCCACCATATTTTTAAAAGGAGGAGAAGTACCTGAATAGTCTTTCCATTTGAGGCAGTCACTATGTCCCCTAACCTCATTCATGTTCCAGTGGTCATGTTTTCACAAGCTGCTACAATAAAATAAACCTGCAATGGCAATAACTTTTGTCAAAATATTGCATAATGTGAGGTGTTGCTTTATTGACATTTCATCATTCTGTAGATGTGTGCTAAATATAACATGACAATATAGTCATGTCTGCATATTTAGAGGTCCAACCTTAGTGATCACCTACTATTAAAATGGATAAAATTGGATCACTGCAGGATTTGGTGCCACCACTTGTCATGGTGCTACAACAGGTCCAATTGCAATGTGTAAACAGTAACTGACCTGTTTATAATCAAATAGGTAAAAGCCGACACCTCATTAACAACTTAGGAAAATAGCTAGAAATGCACCATTATGTTAATCAAGCTTTGTTTTCCACAGTTCCAAGAAAGTTCCATGAACTCCACGCTGATTGGTTCTTGGGCATTAAACTTTTACCTCGATGTAGAAAAATTTCACTGCAAAAGTATGAAAATAAAAGTACTTGTGAACTTTTATTCCAATAATTGAAATTATAAAAGTAAAAGGCATCGCAATACACAAGTCCACTAAGTTTTTCACTGTGAAACAAATTGAACACCACAACCTGTTCTTATTTGGTAGACTCTATTCTCTAGCTCTTCTCTGACCTTTTAGCCATATGAGCACATAACTAAATTTGAATGTTAAGATTATGATTAAATAAGCATGATATGATGAAAATAATGAAATATACTTTCAAGATTATTTCTATCGCACTGCAAACAACATTTACTCTTTTTGTTTCTGGAAAATAACTCCATTGCATAACTGATACGAATTGAAATGTTGATTTTACAACAAAAGTACATAAAAAGTGATACTAAACAAATTATTTTTGAAAGTTATGTCATGTGAACTTAAATAAATAGTTCAAAGACCTACCATCGGGGTACATTCATAGATAAGTAGCACTTCGTTGTTTGTCATTGAGACGATTTTCGTAGTTGCCGTTTTTAGTGAAACACAATAGTTTGGACCATTTATTTTCCTTGACCCTTGACACAACTATATAAAGTTGTCAATTCAAGAAAACGGGTCGATGTAAACAATCCAACCTGTTTGATATTTAAATTTTGACCAATAAAAACTATTGCATCACAAGTTACTTATTGCCTGCTGTTTAGGATTGCTTATTATGATGCTTTTCAATTATCAGCTTATTAAAAAATGCTTTCCTACTCAACTACTGGTACATAAGCCATATATAAATAAGCATATTTAAAAATGCAAACAAATAAGCATATTCAAGCAGATAAGCAGTTTAATATTGGTAATCCTAAAATATGAAGCATTTTCTTGAATGAAAGGTTAATAAGTTGAGGAGATTTACATGCGGCATGTATATGTTTATAGGCATTGGTCCCATGTATGCATATCAAGTATATACAGGATACCCTACCTGCATTTGCCACCCCATTTGTTATTTTTTTTTTGAACAACAGCTTTATTAAACGACTAGCAAGGAGCTAGAATTAGACAATTACAAGATACGGGTTTTTGAGCCAATCGATCCATTTGAACAAGGCTTTACATCTAAACTTACACCAATAATAAGAATTAGAAACAATGTTATCAAAAATCCTCGCCTGTGAAGGAGTATCCTTCTCGAAAAGAATCTTGTTACGGAACATCCAAACCGACCACCATAAACAATAGAAGATGCCTTCGAACACCGCTTTGAGATTTGCCTGAAGCCTAAGAGATACCAACCAAGTGTACCATTCCTCATAAGAAGAAACATCAACGTAATCCACATTCCACCAAGACGATATTTTCCGAGCCAACTGTCTAACCAAATTACATTGGAAAAAAATATGACAAGAAGATTCCGCCCCACTGTTACAAATAGGGCAAACTATCGAGTCCAATTACAATACCCCGTGACGACGAATATATTCATTCTAGGGCTAGCCATCCATTTTATTATTTTCAAGCCATTGATGTACACCTTAATGAGTAACAGATTTACCCATCTCGTAGCCGAGTGAATAACATGAAACAATTATCACAAATCACTTGCCGAATAGACTTAACCGAAAACTCCCCTGAATTTCAAGCGCCCAAACTACCTGTCAACAGCAGCATGAAGGGTAAACGAGCAAACCAACTGGAGAGATTGTCGAGTAGAAAATTCTTCCCCCCACTTCTCGTATTCCGACGAAATGAATTAACTAAACTGTAATCAATCATGTCGTTTGAATAGTTACATTCTGAAAGCATCTCCAAAACGCGAACAACGATGGTAATACATCTTTCCAGAACCGCCTCATTATGGCCAATTGTCTTTCTAAACTATTATTTTCTTCATTTCCTATCTGATCCGAAATAATCAAATATGTTGAACACCTTGAATTCTGTAACTTCTTCACTTCGCAGCACAATAGAGGTCCACGGTAAACGAAATCCCCTTCTCACATCAGTGATCAAGACCCCCCGCAGAGACCAGAATGGCCTTAATCACTCCTAAGACCATAACAAAGATTTATGTGCAAAAAATTGCCAAACTATTTTGCACATTAAGCCTCTATAAAGCGTCATAAATACTGGAAACCCCCCAAACCCCCCTTAGAGTCATTCGCTGTTAGAACCTTGTACCTACATTCACCCAATGAATGCATTTTTTACTTCTAACTAGATCGTTTACCATACGAAAAAATGAACTCCTAAAAGTATTCCGAGCACATGGAGAACACTCGAACGGACTTTATATATAGACAATGGAAGATCGGCAACAGAGTCGATTCCTAACACCCGTTATTAAGAAGAAATCGACCACTAATAGATAACGTTTTTAACTTCCAATTCGACAAACGAGACTTGATTTTAACAATGACCTCTTTCCAAGCGTGCACTCTAGACATATTTTCACCAACTTTCGTACCTAAATAAAGGAAAGGAGTATTGAGAACAAGGCACCCAAGTTTAGAAGCCGCACTCTTAATTCTGTCAGCGTCCCGGGAAAAAACCCATTAATCTGGCCTTTTGCACAAAATTATCCAAGACCAGAGACACGATAAAAAATCATTCCATCACAGAAACAAGGGTGTCAATATTAAACATCCCATTGCCCAAGAAATATTGCATCGATCCCGCATAGAATAGATGTGAAAAATTTAGCAATGAGCAAGCCTTATACCAGTAAACAAGCCCCACGTCCACCACTCGTTGAAACGATTATATGTAAGCTTTCCATACAAGGAAAAATAAAAAAAGGGTATAGTTATCACCGTGCATTAGCCATTGTAGAATTGTGAATTCCTTCGTATTACTCCCAATGACAAGAAATTGAGCCTTTAGAAACCGAATTAAGGCAGTTAAGGAATCCATCCTCTCCATTTGATAACCAAAACCAAATTTAACCAATATATCTCCAATAAATCCCAACGAAAACGAATCGTATGCGACGATTTCTCAAAAAAGTCGACTTGGAAAATAAGGGTAGATTATTTCCTCCTATGCAACATCAATTGCAAAAGTCTATCATTAAGATAGAATGGACCGTCAAGGATTTGTCTCTCTGAAATGAAAGCCGATTGAACCTCAATTTACAATATCCCCCCAAGAACACCAACAAACGATTAGTCCAAAATTTTGGCAATAAACTAATATAACTCCAATCAAGCTAATAGGGCAAAATACCCGTAACCATGTTGCATCTATCCGGATTCTTGGGATCAAAGCAATAAACTTCGAATTACAATCCCTTCGGGATTTCACCACATAGTAATAAAAATACTTAATCGCCTCAAAGAACATCGTTTTCAATAGTCGGAACCAAAAAGTGTCCGAGTAAAATCCAAATGTTTAAACCATCTGACCCGTGATTGTCTGTTTCCGCAAAAAAAAAAAAAAAATCCCACACCGCCCTTTTTGACCTCTATCTTTAGATACCATACACACAAGGTCTTTCTGCTGATCAGATCCCGAAAGTGAATTCGGAAAAGGGCATCTCAATATGAGCATATCTGATCCGGAGGCTTTTATCAAACCTGTTTCGAAGTGCTGAAGAAGAATTCCTATTACACAGCCTTCTGGATTATCAGTCCACGTTCCATTATCATTATACCCCGAATATATAATTGGCTACGTTTCTTGTTTAAGCATGCCATGAAAAAACTTCCGTATTCTGCATCTCCCTTCTACATACCATTTGATCTTATAGCCTTTTGAAGCGTACTTCCGAAGCTTGGGCCTTATTCGCTTTCTGTAATTTACCAAGAATCTCCAAACGGTTGTTAACAATCTCGTCCAAACCATTACCTTTATCAATCAATTCATCCAAGATCCGTAGTTCTTCCTTGAAATTAGTAACAGAACCTTTGGAATTGTTTTATGTAAACGTGCATTACCAAGCTCGTATTTTCCTTAGAGGAACTTCAACTTACCACAACAAGTTACTCATACATTTGAATCATCCCCAGGAGCATCTTTCCAAGAATCTGTAACAAATTTATCAAAACCATCCACATCAAACCAAAAGTGAAAAAACCAAAACGGAGTCGGGCCATAATCAAAAGATGCTTCACGAAGTAAAATAGGGCGATGATCCAAGAGAAATCTATCCAGAGTAATAGCACTTATATAATAGGACAAATTGTTTAACAAATTTTCCGAACGAAAACACTTGCTCATTTAGAAGCGGATTTGTGGCTACCAAAGTAAATGCACTTCCACCAAGGAGGAAACCTTTCAAGACCTTGGCGTTAATATAAAATTATTAAAAATATCCGCACCATGAGCATTGAAATTCGATCCAAATCTGTCCGATTTGTATCTAACTTCGTTAAAATCTCCCATCATCACAACCTCACCGGCCCATTGGTTCGATACATGAGAAAGATAATCCCATAATAGCCGTTTATCTCTAACATCATGTGGCGCCTGATACCACGACAATAAGCGATATCCATCCCCGGAAATTAATCCCCACACCACGAATAATGACAAAATAATCCGACAAGTAACACTGTCCTTACGAAACGAATTTGGTCCCCCCAAATACAAGAAACCCTCCAGAATACCAACAATCACTATGAATGTAATCAAAGTTTAACATTACCCCAACAGAGTCACACAACAAAGTAAATCAATAGACACCATCTAGTTTCTGTAACCCCACGAAACTTCACTTATTCTTATTACACAACTCTAATTACCAATCTTTTTTTAGCCTTTTTGGTTGCGAGGCCTTAAACATTTAAAGACAGAAAATTCATCTATTAACCCCGTACCCTCCTTGTGATTCAATTATTTTGGTAATATCATTCGCACACCCATCCATATTATACCCCATTGTTATACCCACCTTCACAATTTCCTCCATGACACTTAAGATAGATCCACCAGTACGTGGTATTTCAGACATCTTGAATTTCCTTGAACCTGTAGAATTAGTTTTAGCACCATCACTATTCCTGTTATCTTCACGTTCAACCTGATGCACAGACTCATTATCACCATTTAACTGATTATCACTTATATTCTGGACCTGATCATCCTTTGACTTTGAACCATTCTTTTCCACACTAGGAGTAAAACCGGGAGGATATTTGAGGCTAGGATTCTCATCATTGACCTCCCGAATTACATCAGATTTAACTTTGTTTTTATTTAGAATTGAGTATAAACCAAAAGGATCCTCCGACTGCCTCTCTTTCATGCCATCAGAATTCTCAAAAATTGTTTCAGGCACCTCAGAAGCACCATTATCCTCTCCATCAATATGTAAACCAAGATCCGACTGTTCACTGCTGATGAATTCCTGTTCAGAATGATCATCATCCTCTTCGTCTTCGGAGAACTCGGGTATCCAGCCGGTAGCTTCTTTAGCTCGAATCCAATGCACTTTACCTTTGAAAACAATTTTAAAGTTTTCACATATGTTGGAACATATCTTCGTGTGAATGCATATCCTCTTTGAATGAAAACTCATCTCGTCATGGTCATCAACATCCAATAGTTCACCCCACTTTGTAGCTATCTTTTTAAACGTTTTTCCTGACCAAAACTTAAAAGGGATTCCTTCAACATCCACCCAAGCAATTCTACCCTCAGGAGTGAAGTCATGAGACGCTTGACGTAACACCGAAAACCAAGACCCCACGCCTACATTGTCCCGAAATAGTTCTTTGGCCTTAGTGTTATCGAATTCAAGTAAAACCCATAATTCTCCCATATAACGCACAAATATGTTATCAAAACCTTCGTTACACAGAACCTTC
This sequence comes from Tanacetum coccineum, assembly GCA_026074375.1. Classification (NCBI taxonomy): domain Eukaryota; kingdom Viridiplantae; phylum Streptophyta; class Magnoliopsida; order Asterales; family Asteraceae; genus Tanacetum; species Tanacetum coccineum. Next base: position 56,651 of record BQNB010024945.1, read on the forward strand.
TTAAGGTTTGATAGTGACCCAACATCTTTTACTCTACCAATCAAGGAATTAGATAAATCCTTGGAATTCAGACAATCTTCTTCCAGAACAATGACAGGAGAAGAATCCGTCTCCTTTACCATATTAGTTCCTTTCAATACGTTAACAAAAGAGTTTCTAGAATCAAAAGTACCTGCCTCTTTGCTAGGATCATAAAAAGTATTCTTACGACCCTCGTGTTTCTTCTGATTAGCAGTCTTGTATTTGTTCCCATTCTTCTGATCCCGATTGAACCTTGCAATATTGGCATGGAGTTTGCAACGATTCAACCAAATCGTACATAAATTATTAACCAATCTCTCCACATTGAACACATTTATGAAGCGAACAAACCCAAATCGCTTGCCGTCTTTCAATCTCTTCATAGGAATAAAAGAGTCCACAACGTGTCCATATTGTTTACAAGAATGAAACAGGTCCTTGGCTGAGACAGAATCCGGAAAATTCGAAACAAAAATCGATGTTGATATCTTAGCAACATCGTCCTCCTTCGATCTAAAGCTCCCCATCAAAAAAATTTTTTTTTTTTTGGATTGAAGGGAGGTCTATAACCAACGATTACAAGTGACAATCAATGGAGGTAAAATCTGGGGATAAATGGTGGCAAGGAATGATTGGAAACGGAAATGGATCGATTTGGGGAGATAACTCAGATCTAAATAACTAAACCCTAGATGAGAATCCCGCCTAACACGCTCGATATGAGAGTAATCAATCAATGATTAATCTCAATTTCAGGGGTTATAACAGGATTCAAACAAAAGGGAAGAAGGAATTCAGATCAAAGATTTTCATTGGAAGGTGTTTGTTTGTGGTATCACCATTATTTTAATTTGATAGGGATTGAGTTCACAAAGATTAAGGATTAAATAATGAATAACAAACAAAAGTAGCGACTACCTATGGCAAAGGGAAATTACTCACTAGAGGATTGAAGTATTCAATTTTTCTAATTAAAAATAACAAACAATGTCGTAGAAGCGTGTGACAATTTATTTTTTGAACTTGTCTTTTAATTGTATTTAAACAAGTTGTGTGTTATAGGTGTATTTGCATTAACAATTAAATGTTGAAGAAGTTTTGCTGATAATCATTGAGAACATCAATTAAAATTAAAATCATAATGAAAACCAATGTCACAACAAACAATATCGTAAATAAGTGAAATGTTAGTGGATATCATATCCCTTAACCATACCATTTTAACTCATTCAGTCAGGTCATCAACACCGACGCGTGTGTCATATGCGTATGTAATGTGTATTGATTCGCATTTTGTTCGTAATATAATCGGATTGGATCATATTCATCGTCTTTTGCTTTGAAATGATATTCGAGATGAAAATGGGTAGATTTGTTATGGGTAGCTGCAGAAGCTATAATTGTCGTTGCGGTTAGGCGTTATACATTAAACACACAAAACATACGTATTTAATATATTAAAATAAAGGTTAAAACACATATTAGTATCATGAACTTGACAAAGTGGATCATCTAGTACCCTGAACTTTTAAGGGTGCAGAATAGTACCCTGAACTTGACAAAATGAAATTTCTACTACCATATACTAATAAACTCAACATTTAATTATTTTTTTATTTCTAAAAATCATTTTAGTAGAGTATTTTGTAATAAATTATTAGTAAAACTTTTAGCTATGCACATATATTTTTTTCCTAAAATTTAATTATTGTTTATCTTTTAAAAATTAATATAGTATTTTAGTTGATTATTTAGAATAAAAAGAATGTATATGTAGCATTGATTTCTAAAATATTTTTAGCGCGTTACTTTTAATATATCTTCGTATAATATAATTAAATGTTTGTTTCAAATAATTTTTAGATCAACTTATAACTAATTATATAGGAATTTTGTAATTTTCAATTTAAAAATGCATATAAAGAACTAAATAGTCAAATTGTTATTGTTTCAAAATTATTTAAAATGAACACTTCAGTATATAATACGAAAATTTATGTATGGAACAATACTTTATAGAAAGTGAATTACCGCACTACTTTTAATACATAAATATTTGTATTCTATACTTAAGTGTTCGTTTCAAATAATTTCAAGACAATAACAGTTTAATTATTTATTTCTTCATAAGCATATATAAATTAAAAATTACAAAACTCCTATATATTTATTTATAAGTTGATCTAAAAATTATTTGAAACAAACATTTAATAATATAATAGAAAAATATATTAAAAGTAGCGCGCTAGAAATATTTTTAAAATCAATGCTACATATATATTCTTTTTATTCTAAATAAATAATTAAAATACTATATTAATTTTTAAAATATAAAAAATAATTAAATTTTAGGAAAAAATTATATTTGCCTAGCTAAAAGCTTTACTATAAAATATTTATTACAAAATATTATACTAAAATGATTTTTAGAAAGAAAAAAATAATTAATTGCTGAGTTTACGAGTATAGGGTAGTAGAAATTCCATTTTGTCAAGTTCAGGGTATCACTCTGCACCTTTAAAAGTTCAGGGTACTAAATGATCAATTTTGTCAAATTCGATGTACTAATATATGTTTTGGCCTAAAATAAACAATGATAGACGTAATATTGAAATATAGATAAAATAATTTTAGCAATATAATATAAAGTTAAATTATAAATATGTGTCATCTTATATATGTTATAAAAGCAAAATTTTCTATTGGTATTATTGACACAATAAAAGGGTACATGGACGGAACAGAAGAGTTGTTGTACACACGTTCACTAATTATAAAGGAAGGACAGAACCATAGTACCACCAGTGCATGTGTGCAATCACTTACGCTCTGTTCTCGAGTTTTATTTTGACAAGAAAAGAAAAGAAAAGAAAGGATGCAAACAAAAATTTGTGTTCTTAAGAATTTTGTAGGAAGGAAATGAAAAGAAAGGATGGGATTAGAAAGGAAATGATGGGCTTTTTTCTTGTAAAACATTCCGCCTATTTTTGGCCGGATTGCAAGGGAAAGAGATTCATAGATCTAGAGAATGACCATTATGCCCCTTAAAATATTACTATTATAATGTAATATTATTCACTGTACTTATGCATGAAAGGGCATAATTGTAAAAATATATTTCTCTTTTCCTTTCAACACAACTCAAGAACATAAAATAGGATAACTTTCTTTTCTTTTCCTTCCATCTTAAGAACACGAATATAATAAAACCGTGTTCTTTCTTTTCTTTTCATTTCTTTTCTTAGCCTATCACTTCTTTTCTTTTCCTCTTTTTAAAAACTCGGAACGCAGCGTTAGACATAGTATACTTTGTATGTGCCATTTCTTTTCTTTGTTTAGTCGAATTAGATACGTTTGAAAGAAGCTATTCTTTCTCTGAGCATGCAAACATGCAGGGAGCAACTATCGACCTCAAACTCCCAAGGAGAAGCTTGTCAGTGCATTTTACCTGTGATGCTTGTGGTGTAAGATCAGAAAGACTCATTAACAGATTAGCGTATGAAAAG
>BQNB010024946.1:0-12500 GCA_026074375.1 Tanacetum coccineum
GTTGACAAAAGATTCCATCTAACGAATCACCACACTCGTAACAACAATTGTGGTTAATTTGTGGAGGACTTTGCGAGGGATTTTCACCGGGGTCCTGTTTGACAATGAATGGCTCTCGAGGAGCATTAACAACGTTGGTATCGTCATCTGGTAACTCGGAAGTGTTTAGAAGGTCTTGGTTAATTCTATTTTCATGACAAATTGTAAACTAAACTTCCTTTAATTTCTTTCGCCATAGAGCACATCCTTGACAATACGGACCATCAACCGGGCTTCCACACTTCACACAATCCTGAGGGGGTCGTTGAGACGAGTCGGGCGTTTTATTAGGATCATGAACGAACTTGTCTATGAGACCTCCTTTTGAACAACCACATGATTTATTGTACAACGCTCCACAAGTCGAAACATTCTCTAATCGTGTAAAGATGATTTAAACGATAATCGAGGGACGCCATAAGAATTAAAAATAAAGGGATAAGAAGAAGAATTAAATGGCAAATGTAACACCCCCGAAATTTCAACAACGCAACGGAATACCACTATGGGATGCTACTTCATAGTCCATACACACAAGTCACAGAAAACGACTCTAAGTGAGACGTTTTGAAAAGTCAACCATTCGATGATTTTATAAATTATCAAAGTTTCAATAGATCCCATTAGTAATGCATTAGAAACATTTTTAAAACGTTTATCGAATGGTACTCAAAGTGTAAAGCCTTCAAAAATATATATCCGTGCGACTCGAATGCTCCCAATGCTCCACTAGCAAAATAGTAACCTGAAAATACATGCTAAAACGTCAACAATAATGTTGGTGAATTCATAGGTTTAAGTAAAAAGTAGCATTGAAATAATTTAAGAAATATTTCAGAAGAAAAGTAGCGTTACAACATTTAAAAGTGTTATTTCCGGAAATCCATGTAGTTGATTTAATAAATTGTATGTTCAGTAGTGGACCAGACAAGATCGATAGTAAAGGTGGACTAAGTACGACTTATTTCGAAGTCCCAAAACACAAGTAAGGTAGACATGGAAAACACATCACCAAGTCTAAATATAAACAGGTATTATTGCATGAAGCTCATGACACGAAGCCTTAAAAAATATTTTTGACCCAATAGAATTATAGGATGCTTGCCAACAACCTAACACTCTCAATGTTAAATGCACTCCCGATTCAACATAGTGTCCCAGTAAGGGTGGGGAATTGTCAGTCCCGAATAGATCTATCCACAACACATCGCGGCTTCACATACAAGTGCAATTAACGGTTAATGATAACGTAGGGACTTCACTGCATAAGTAACTTAGCAATTATATCTCAGGCTAGTTTAGTAATCTGGATAGCATATACTTTGTAAACACTTGTGTCCGTAGTAAAACAATCATGTCTAAAATTCACGGTTTCAAATATAGGTATTCACGATCTCAAATCATGTAGTAAACAAATCAAACTTAGTAAAAATAATCATGTAACGCTTACGTATAGAAATCAATAAGTTTATGTAGTAAAACGAGCACGTATTCTCACCCCGAAAACAGTTTATATGTAAAAGATATTGTGAACAATTATGTAAACAAGTTAAATTGAGCATGTATTCTCCCCCGAGATTTGTAAAGTAAATGTAAAACAAGTGAAAGAGGGGCTATAAACTCACATCGATGATGAAGAACGATTTGCAGAATAGGCATCTAATATGCACAAAACGAACGGAAGACGAAGCGGCTCGATCAAGAAGTTGCAACTAATCTTACGGCTAAGACCCCCTAGCCTAGGATGATGTACTTGGCTTTCCGATGAATGAGCACGTCAACGTAATACGTTGATAAAAGGTTTAGATTTAAAGTTGTAATAGTTTGGTGGTTGGTTAAATAAATAAATCAAAGGTAGACGCAAAGTGTGTAATATATTCCGCATATATTACATAATGAGAAATGACCAAGTATATAATTCATACCTTGAATTATATAACAAGATACACACCCAAAAGAATAACTCGAAGCGTATTTAGTACAAGACAGGTGTTACATCTAAAAGATGACAATTAGATTAAAATGGTTTAATTATATAATACTTTCCGAGTATTACATAAGAAAAATGACAAAAATAAGGGAAACTCAATAATTCGACACCAATATAATTAATAAAAAGTCATTGCGTAAAAGTAGACATACGTCCTAAAGTTATAAATTAAACAACCGATGTTTGTAAAGCTTTTACAGAAGTTATGATTTTTGTCTTATAGTCGGGAATTTATAAAATAATATTTTATAAATTAATATTTCGTTTCCTTGACGGTTTTAAATAGTATCTCGTTTGTAAATATATAGTTTTTGTTTATTCACCGGTTTATTGTACCATTACAATTTAATGGTCTTAAAAACCATATAACTTCACCCCGTTATCGGGTTTCCAAAATAATAGATATTATTATGAACATTTACTAAATATAGAATTTATAGAAAATTTGGCATGACGTTTTCGTTTATATAATGTTTCCCCATTTTGACCAAACTAATTGTTTTCCCTTAATCAATATATGTTGCAATACCTGCGTTTTTCATTATATGTCTAACTAGACTAATTAATTACTAAAAATAGGCAAAACCAAACACACCCTATATGGGTTGTTTATACGCAAATCCAAACGCACTCGCAAGACTATGAAACACAAAACAAAGATAATGAATCTCATGTATGACTAACCACCAAACCACCATTTAATCCGATTTCATATTTATAAAAACTTTTATTATATTTATTAGTCAAATCTTTTATAACCCAAACGCCCCCTTATGGTTGCCGCTGAACCAAACGCACCCTTATCGCTAAAGACAGCAACCAAACACGCCCTTATGTGTTTTCTGTCGCAACCAAACGCACCCTTATTCTATTTAAATATAGATCCAAACACTTCCTAGGCTGTCCACACAGCCAAACGCACCCTATGTGCTTTTTCTGATAAACCAAACGCTCCATTTGTATAACAACTAACCAAACGCAGCCTCTTGCTGCTAAACCCGCAACCAAACGCATCCTAATTGGTTTACTCGAAACCCAACGCACCATGGGGGTGTTTCTGCATAACCAAAACGCACCCTTTAGGTGGTTTTTACTACTAAACGCACCCTTTCGGGTTTTTATAAGAAACCAAACGCAACCCTACTGGTGCAAACGGAACCAACGCACCCTTTCGGTGACTAGGCAAGGCCACAAAACACACCTTTGGCGCTTTTAATCAATGATGAACCATTCCGCACCCTTTTTGGGTTTTAAATCAAACTATTCGCACCCTCATTGGTGCATAAAAAGCCAAACGCACCCTTTTAGCGTTTGATTATACAAACCAACGTGCACTGTGGCGGTGGTTCAAACCGGTCAGACCGAAAACGCATCCCATTGATGGTGATGATGATGACTAGCATGTTGATTAGATGGAGATGGGTGGGGATGGCAGATGGGGCGCGTGATGTGCGACCGTGTCGCGATGGGTGGCTGTGGGTGGGGATGAGATTATGTGGATGGGATGCTTTGGTGTTGGTGATGGTTGTGGAGCTTGGCCGGAATCTTGGCTGGACAAGAATGGGGGCGCCGGAATTTGTTATAGTGGGAGAGAGGGAAGAGATGGAAATGAGAGTGTAGGTTTATATCAAAAAAAATGAACCCTAAAGTCACATATATATACACTTGAAACTTTTAAAAATAATTTAGCCCCTTGTAAAATAGTCCTAGGGTTTTTAAGTGTAATCTAATTTTATCACAAGGGACCTAAAGTGTAATTTCTTTATTATAGTTTTGGTAAAATCGGTTCGGGACTCGCTTGAGCGGCTTAACGAATGATTCAACGCACGAAAGTTGCGTCATTGTTTTCCAAATGATTTTTCTGATAAAAATGAGTATTCACTCGATAATATTTCATAAATATTTTATAACATTTAATAAAATTATGTTAATATTTTGTGAACACGTTTACGCAATTGGTTTGAAATAAAAATGGATTTTAACTCGAATATTCGCGTCTTCAATAAACGTTACTAAATAAAATGTTAAATAATTTATTAAATATTCTCATTTAATGAAACGTGATAATTAAATGTAATTTAATTATTTTTGGTGTTTCTAAAATCTTGTGGGGGCATTTCAGTCACCTTCTGACTGTTTTCGGGTCTCGGTCAAAACTAAAAAATTGTTCGAAATTTAGTTTTACATCAAGTTGCTTTAGGGTCCGAATAGTGAAAACGTGATTTAGCTACTCGTTTTTGATAAGTCAACTTAGGAAGGACCTATATTTTCTCGTTTTCAAGTCAAATAAATGTAAAATAACTTTGTACATGAGGTATGAAATAATAAATAAGATTTATTATTTAAAATATGTTACGAAAGTTTTGCCGGTTACGCGTTAACTGTTTTTATGAGACAATAAAGGTTAAAAGTCAAAAAGTCAAGTTGGATCTGAAAAGTCAAAGGTTAAAATAGTCTTTTAAAATTTTCAAAAATTCTCGGATGTTACAAGAGGTGTTACATTGGAGCTTAAATGAAGAGTTCAAGGAAGACTACTGATTTGACAGCCAATACGCCATATTATTCTAGACCTATACGACGTATCCAAGACAAGACGAGCTAAAAGACCATTTCCTGACTTTGAAGAATATGTCGTATCTACATCAACGATACGTCATATATAATACTTTGGTCAACGATGAAGAACAAGCTGGTTTTACCCAATACGCCGTATCCATCAAGAAGATACGGCGTATCTGTGCCTACACTTCACCAGATACCACGAAGAATTCATGCTCAATACACCGTATCCAGAAACATCAATACGCCATATTCAAGGTTATTATACATGAATGTTCTAGAAGATATCAAACGTGGTCCTTACTCCAAGAAAGCCCAATACGCCGTATCCCACATCGCCCGATGCGGCGTATCGAACCGACTACCAGACCCTATATATAGACGACTCTAAACTCAGTTTTAGGTATGCAAGTGAATCCCTAAACCTCTAAGTCGACCAAGAGACGATCAGAATAGCATAGAAGGTCAGAAAATGGAGCCCTCCAAGACTCATAGGAAAAAAACTCTTGTAATCTTCGCACGCAAATTAAACCGAATACGAGTTCCGATTGAGATTCTTTACTTTAAACAAAATCGTTCCATATACCCAAACCATGTGTATTTTTTACAATGACTAATCGCTAATACCTTTAGGTATCAGTCATGTTTAATGGAAGATCTAAGTGTTTAGTTTGTTTTTTCTTGACTCCTTAAATTTAGCGTTTAGATGATGTTTATGTTATCAATTTATATAATCGTTTACGTGCTTAAGTAAGTGACCTATCATTCAACTGGGTCTAAGTGGGGGGGGGCGGGAGGGGAGGGCGGGGGGGGGGGGGGGGGGGGGGGGGGGGGTGGGGGGGGGGGTTGGGTTGGTGGGGGTTCTCTTGTGTTGGGGGGGTGGGTGAAGGGGGTGGTTATTGTGTGTGTTGGGTGGGAGGTTGTGGGAGTTGTGTTGGTGTTGTGGTGATGGTGATAAAAGAGCGGTAGATATTTTCCTTTAAATTAACCCTAGTTAACATTAACTATGAGTTCTTAACGCAGAGTTACGACAATGGAAACAAGATGCCTCGAAGTCTAGATATTTGATGCGCAATCAGCGTAAATATCTAATATACGACTGATAGCAGATATCTTTCTCTCAAGCCAGTTGAGACTTATAAGTTCACTGGAAATCAAGCATTTGAACGACCACATACGTTGAGTAACAGTGAACAGCTCCTCCTCAACTTATGAAAAAAAACACTCACCTACGGAGGCAAGATTTAAGTCGCGAACCAGATACGATCTAGATTTGTAGCAACCGAACAGCGATCTCTCAGCACCGGATCGACCCAAAAAAACAAAATAGCGCGTCAGTCTATTTAAGACTCACTAGCTGTCTGATGAACGTACCATCATTGCCACAAACCTAAATAAAGATCAAGCAAGAGATAAAAGATCTTACAGATAAAAACACAGAAATCACCGGGACAATCCACACACCGGGCAATAGGATTAAATGAACGTGTGAGGTCTAGAGTTGAAACGGGCTCTGTTATCGCATGGTAGAAGCGCCCATATAAATAGAACTACTGTTAACCGTAGAGACATATAATGCATTAATGTCCACGTTTGAGGCAACGGATCTTAGTGACAGCTTCGAATCCGCGGGAAAGGCCCCGCTTATTCTTTACTAATCTATAGCCTTGCATTGACTATAGATCATCCAAAGCTCCATAGAATGTAGCAACTATACGGCAGTCAACTCCTATAGAGGGAATAACGTCCTACCAGAAACCGACCATACACACATGAGTATGATATGATAAAACAACGAGGCTGTCGACGCTACAAATTTCACTAGCGACAAACTCTCAAGGAGATATCCGTTGGACGAATTAGAGGAAGATGTGACATTGAACTATATATAAACACCCACACACCGATCACCTCCCCAATTATGCCAACCACACACACCCTTTGCCCCCAACCAGGGGGGTCAACAGCGGCAAAAAACACCGTAAAATTAACCTAACCGCGCAAGTGAGTTGTGTATATACACACAACACCACTGCCATATAAGGGGGGTGGGGGGGGAGGGAAGTTATCACAAATCCTCCGGTGGGGGGGGGGGGGGGGAGGGGGGGGGAGGGGGGGGGGGGGGGGGATAGTAATAAAATCCTAACTAAAATCTCACCCCCTACATATTTTATGGATTCTACAACTTGGGTGTTGTTTGGGCGTAGGCTAAGAGTCCCCGGGGACACTCTCTATATTGGCAAATTTATAGTATCCTAGAATCATAGGGGAATCACAACACACACTGACCATCTTTTGGCCTTTTAGAATTTTTAAAGTTTGGAAAGCCTATCTAAAGTAACCTTGGTATCAACGATACGTTTCTTAATCCCCCCATTGTAATAGACTCCGGAAACAGGATACTTAACTAGGGTATATAAAGAGCCCGTTAATCCAGTAAAGTGGGGGAAAAGTCTCCATGAGCTAAGGGGTTTAAGTGTTTAAAGGAGCACCATTATTAATCTCCCTAGATTGATTATAATAAGCATAAGGATGTTTAATTGCGGAAATGCTGTCCCTAATTGTGGATAGAAAATAGCTGTCTAAGTCTTTAGGGAAATGAAGGTACCGCTTAAGTCTAAGGAATTGATATGCTCCTTACCAGGGAGGAATAAAGCCTAAAAAATCATAGGTACTAATAAAACAAACCAAGGCTGCATGTTTAATCAGATTATTCATGGTTGAAACGATTACCCCTTTTTACATTAGTTTCCTCGTCCACTTTTCCCCTCTATTTGATTTTCCCCTTTTGGCCCTTCTTGTGTGAAGTTTAATATGGGGGCTTAACTATTGTCATACAAAACTTTAGGTTAGATAACAAAACCCGTGCCGAGTCCCTCAGGACTGAAACCTCCCTTTAATATTTTAGTTTTTTGGGTTTTAACCATTAGAAACAGATGATTTCATGAAAAATTTGAGGTCGTGGGGGTGGGGGGGGGGGGGGTGGGGGGGGGGGGGGGGGGTTGGTGAGGGAGGGGGGGGGGGGGGGGTGGGGGGGTTGGGTGGGTTTGGGGGGGGTTGGTTGGAATTGGGGGGGGTGTGAGGGGGGGGGTGGTTATAGGAAGAGGTGAGTGGGACTTACAACGGGTGATCTGGGGAATCTAAATGGACTTATTGGAGTATTGTCCTATGTCATTGGTTTATGATTTTTATGAAATCTAACGGGTATAATCTTATTCATATGGTTGAAACCACAGGGGACAGTGGGGGGGCGGGGGGGAGGGGGGCGGGGGGGGGGGGGGTTGGGGAGGGGTGGGGGGGGGGGGGGGGGGGGTTTGGGGGGGTAGCGTGATCCATCCAATTTCACCAAGAAAATAAAAAAATACCCCTTAGATTCAATAAAAATTCCATAACCCCAATTACATGAACTATATACCCAATAAGTAAAAAATGAGATCACATCACACAGAGAAATATATAACTTAATTGTAATCACCAAGATATAACCAAATCGACATCATTCACAAACAAATTTGATTTACAGGACATGCATAATACCACCATTCCATATTATACTCAGAAAACATACATGATAGGTTTAGATAGCAAAATGATACATAACGATTAATTTACAAGATTAAAAGAATGTTATACAACCTAAAGCCATACTAGCCAGGAGTTACCCGTAATACTTAGTAGGCTATACAAAATAACTAGCCCAATAAACAGAATCTAGGAACTGCTACCAGCCTCCTTCGGTAGCTCTGGCTATGCCAGACCATTAGCGGGTCCCTGTTGCTCTCCAAACTCTGTCATCTAAGTCTGAAGTCTCTTTATCAGCTTCAGTGCCTCTGGAGCAGCTTCTGCTCCCTGTATAATGCCGCCATCATGTCTTAAATCACCGGTTTGACCACCTACGGTCTGCTGACTATAAACTCTCTAACGTGACTGGCTGAGCCAAACAACAGTGTAACGCAGTGACATAACCCTCTGCACGCCAAGATCACTCCGGCATCCATAAAATCGTCCCAGCCCTCCTCTAGAAATCCTAGCCCTCAGTCATCATAGTCTAGCAGTACGATCATGTGCACCCCTATCCCAAAAACAATGTTGAGCCCGACCAGCTAATAGCTGCGCCTAGAACAACTCATCGTCCAACTCGTATAAAACCCGTTTTGTGTCCCGCCTAACCCTAGGTCTCAAACTCTGGGTCCATCCTCGGGCCCTAAGGCTCCTACCACATCGGTAACTACTGGTGTCCCATATAAAGGCCTCAAAACTATTCTCAATCCCAACGAGTCAGTGAATCCAGTAATCCAAAAACACTTCCTTCCCCCTCAAAAGAAATCATTGCCTGGATCCGCTTCCCCATCCATGGGGGTTTGGGGCAACAAAAACCATAAGTCCTTCCCTAAAACCTCCCAGCCTTGGGTCCCTAGTAGCACTTAAGCAGACCAAGCACCTTTCTGACCTCCCGTAAATGCAGGACCCAGCAACGGTTATAACTTAACCCTTCTATCCCGTAAGGGCGGTAAGGGTAAAACCCTATTGGGGTCCTATGGGGGGTTCCCCACCTGCCTCCAAACAAGTTAAGTTAAAAGGGGAAGAAAAATGGCAAAAAAAGGGGGGAGGTGGGTCCCTGATGGAATGGGGGCCCGCTGGGTCGTTTGGATGGGGGGGGTGAGGGGGTTATGATGGTGGGGGGGGGGGGGGGGGGGGGGGGGGGGGGGGGGGGGGGGGGGGGGGGGGGGGGGGGGGGGGGGGGGGGGGGGGGGGGGGGGGGGGGGGGGGGGGGGGGGGGGGGGGGGGGGGGTGGGGGGGTGGGGGGGGGGGGGGGGGGGGGGGTGGGGGGGGGGTGGGGGGGGGGGGGGGGGGGGTGGTTAATGGGGGGTAATTGGGGATGGGGGTAAGGGTTAGGATGGTTGAATCGGGTCTACTCAAAACAGATAAACAGAAAGATAGGCCAAACAGATCAGGGGGGGGGGATAGGATATAGCCAGGTGGTTGGGGAAATGAGAAAATAACACAGGAACTGGGTGAATGATACGTAGTGGGTGGGAGAGAATGGGTATCACCAGGGGGTGGGTTAGTTGGTTAGAAAGAAGTATATGGGGGGAAGTGGTGAAATTGGACCCCATCGGGGGTAAGCGGTGATGATGGGCGGAGTAATTATAAGCGAAATTATGGGCCCAACAATCCTGCATCAAGACAAAAACTATTGTAGGGACTCGGAGCTGGGGAAAATAAGAAAAAAATTCCTAGCTGTTAAACGGCAATATGTCCAGTTGTGTTGGGTGGGTCCTCCGGGCAAGAAACTCCCCCACGTCCCTCAAACGCTTGTCTCTCCCGCCAAATTAGGGGTGGGCCCTGAATTCCCCAAGGGGCAAAGCCCTTTGGGTTAAAAAAGCCAACCTGCAGAGGGTCTGGCTCAGGAGCCTGGGGGGTGCTACCTCCTCCCCCCTCCCTCCATCCCATCATCCGGCCTCCCGGATGTCCCAAAACCTTATTCCAATCATCCCCTCCTTCATGCCCCCTTTGATATGACCTTATCCCTCGTCATCCAAACCAACCTGTCATCTCCCTCCGTCGGCAGATAATACGGACAGGAATCTGCTAAGGGGGTCTCACGTCCCGTCATCCTCCCTCCCGGATCCGCCTCCGGATTCAGGAACTCCCCAAAACATAAATCTTGGTGACTAGGGACCAGTGGGGTGTATGGGCCAGCAAGGCATCAGTGGCTGCCCCTCCCTCAAGCCTTGGAAAACAACCCACCTCGTCCCTCACTGTGGTATAATTTAAACTCCCCGGGAATAATACCGCTCTGGGGGACAAAAATTCTTGGGTAGGGTTTGGGTGGACTGTGGCTCCTCGGGCCAAAGTATGTAGTCCCTGGTGGGTGGGAGGAATGGGCGGGGGCCTAAAAGGCGACCTACCACAGATGGTGGTCCATCTAGCATCCAGGGCAATCCCGTTCCATGCCATCAGGTCCAACCAACCTCCTGGTGTGAAACCCCAATGGGTCTGATGAAGTCCCCTTAAAACCCTGCAACTGAATATTCTCCGTGGGTTTGTTACCCCTGAAATCATTCTAATCTGACATGAACTGTATCTGAAAATCCAAATATCTTAATAAGTATTAATATAAGACCCATATAGTAAAATAACATTTATATCATAAAATGTATATCAATCAAGAATGCATCAAGCCAACCAACTAATGCAACAACGAGTGTATGTATGTATGTCCCGTGCAAACCCCTTTGTATGAATGCAAAACGTTACAACAAGTAAAAGTTCCAGCAAAAATATTTGACGTGTTCTTATAACCTTGGCCTCTGATACCATTCTGTAACACCCCCAAATTGGGTCGCAGCGGAATAAGGGTCCGGGGCGTGTTACTTCAATGATCAATAACACAAGATATATATAGAATGACCAAAAAGTCATTTAAAACCGATACATTGGATTTAACAAAGTATTTGTTACATAAGCCTGAAGCTTCACTTGTTCACTTGTTCAAAATACAAAGATTTCTAGCCCATAACAGATATAAAAATGTAATGGACAAATCATTAATAGCATGATATCCAAATCAAAACACCAATGTAATCCCTTGCACCTCGTGCATATTTGACCACTCTAAAAACATTGCTTATTAAAACGTCAACAATAATTTTTGGTGAATTCAAAGGTTTTGATAAATCGTATATTTGTCAGACACAAGATTTCCAGTGTTGATAATGCAACAATGCAGACATCATATAAATGTAATTACGTTGCCCTAAGCTCATGACACTGAAGCACGACATAAATGAATACCATATAAATTGCCTACATTGCCCGATGATTGATTCTAACCCCGCGACATCCCTCTCCTCCGCCCCGGGGGGGAGGGCTATGTTCTACATGTATATCGGTCGTTTGCCCAGATTATAATCACCCGTACGGGGATGACATTCCCAATAGAATCTAGTCATAACATTCGCGCTCACAATCAAGTAACTGACAGTTCATGATAATAGGCTCAACTAGGGTTATCGCTACTTAGGCAACACTAATCCATACTGTAAAAACTTACCCACCATGTGTCCCAATTATAAAAACAGTGCAAGTTTCTCCACCCAAAAACCTTTAAACAAATCATGTAAAACGTGGGGCTATGAACTCACCTTGAGTGAGCGTATATCCAAAGTTATCACAGAAAAAGATCGTCAGGTAAATGATCGAGTGCAACCTAATCTAATATAGGTCGTATAAGTACTAATCACATTGGGGTAACTACTACCATATAATAAATCAATATAGCCAATCACCTATCAAATGAATTTTAGAGGAAATCATATTATAAAGTTTAAAACGTTTATAAATCTACCTATTGGTAAACGGACATAACTTTTCACTTTCAAGTCCGCTTCTAGCGTATAGTTTTTATTTTCTTATGTCCACGCTTTCATATAAAGACGACGTATTAAATTATGACATTTTTGTATTTCATGTCCTCTTGTGAAGAGTACTTTTTACTGTTCACGCCAGTTATAAAGTTATTTTTATAGTTTTAGTCGTCGTAAAACCTATAAATGTAATAACTTATTCGTTTTAAACCCGATTTTAGCGATTCCTTCGAGCACGTCTTTATAATTGAAAGGTGTATCAAAATTATCACATTTTATACATTTTGGGTCTTCTGATGAATAGTAAATTTTACTGTTCATAGTTTATAAAATTACTTTTATAAACTTTAATTATCGTAAACGCCGTATTTTATTCGTTTTAGCTCCGTTTTTAGTAATTCTTTCGAGCACGATCTCATAATTGAAAGTTCTATTTATTTATGAGGTTTAAAAAAACAAATGTTCTTGAGATGAACAGTAACTTTTATAAAAATAGTTTTATAAAAGTATTTTTATACATTTTATGTATATAAACTCGCGTA